>CAVNYN010287779.1:0-36187 GCA_963692815.1 Nyctanthes arbor-tristis | reverse complement strand
ATATAAATTATTTATTACTTCAACTAATGATGAGATACAATCTTAGGGTAAGCAAGATTACTATGAAAATTGCATACTGATATTAAGACTTATGTGAGGCATATATATTAGAGATTGAGCCTTGGATAAGAAATTGAGAAATACATATAGTAGAAGTTTGATAATATTGAAATACAGTGTGAGTGACAAATTTAGATAAGTAGAAGATATGTACTTTAGGTACTTTGAAAAGCGTGGTATGTGAAAAATAAAAGTGATGATTATATATAAGCGAAGTTCCCAAAATGGGGCCTTTGGTGAATTATTATTTTTCAATAATAAAAACTTGCTAAAATAGAGTTGAAAAATAAGCTATAATATTATTCACTCATAACCAAACAAAATAGCAACTTAAGTGGTTAAACAAAAAGAAGCTAAAATAACAATTCACTAATCAAGAAATAATACTAAAAACTACTGAAATTTGATCTTTTTTTTGTTTAATTTGCGTTTTTTCTTTTTCCTTGATTGTTTTGGATTGTCAAATTAAACATCTATCTATTATATTAAAATTTATAGTACTACTCAAATACAAATTTAAAATGTAAGTATCTTTTTATTTTTTGTTTGATAGATGATAAATATACAAGAAAGAAGATCATTAATGTATAGAAGCATGTTTTGCTTGTGCTCAGGTCCGGCCATGTCGATGACATATGTACAATTTGGGTTAAATATGAATCTTATGGTCATATATGAAAGAGATGAATTTAAATCAATAAAAAGATTTGAGGCTATAGATGTAGTAGTATTGAGAAAGATAAAATGTAATATGAGAACTTCTTATTTAGCATGTTCTATTAATTAAAGAATATTACCATTGGATAATGAATATGACCCAAAAAAAAAAAAAAGACGGAGATTGAAAGTCAACAAGGATAAAGATAATGATGTAATATTTTATTTCAGGGTCAATTGCCACAAAACCCTTAGCACAAAATATGAAGGACATGACAACTAGGGTTTTCCTTGCTATCTGTAAGCCTTCGCATATTTATAATAATTTATTTAAATTAAAGGACTAAGAAAAATATACGAGAAACATTAAGGAAAAAAGGCACAACTTAAATAATTGCATAAGAAGGCCCTAAGAAATACTATATAGGGATACCTCAATATTTTTAAAGAACCAATGATTGGTTCTGTTAATATACCAATACAGTTATAAGATGCAAGAAACTACTAGTGGTTTCACTAGTGGTTTTAGAAACCATCCATGGTTTTTAATATTTTATAATTGTATTGGTACATTAACAGAATCAATTATTAGTTATGTAGAAGGACTCGGGGTTAAGGGGGTAAGGAAAAACCCCTCTTTGTAGGGAAATTTAGGGTCAATATACCCAATGTGGCTTGCCAGTCGTCCCAAATGGCTTGCTGGATGCCCTATGCCGACTGACTAGAAGTCTCGAGCCAACTAACCGGTTGTTCAAAGCCGGCTGACTAGTTGAGTACCCGTCCAACCTGCATGCTCTTCTTGCACCAGTAGGCGCGCTGTAGCAAAAACGTGTACAACTTTCTTTATGCAGCTCAAATTTGAGATATGTAAAAGATGTTGGAATTCTTATTTGACAAACTTTGATATGGTATGGATTAAGCTCTATTAATACCTTTGTAAGTGTGATTAGAATTTTGTTTCCTTACACTCTAGCTGCCAAACCAATTATTCCTAAGTGTTTAGGTTGTTTTGATATTTAAATTGCCTAGGACCCATGTTGTGGCAATGAATAACAGAATATATTATGAAACTATAGATTATAATGTAAACGTGACAAATGGGAGGTAAAGTTGAGGAATTGTGCAAGTGAGAAAGAAGAAAGTTCCAAACTATTTTTATATAGCTAAGGACGAAGGTACATAACAGTTCAACTACAAAATAAAAGATTAATTATAATGTAAACCTTATGAGATTATTTGAACTTGTACAAATAACATCTCTAAGAAAATTGAGACTCTAAGAGGAGTAAAAATTTCAACTTCAATCCAAGCATGGATAGCTTAATTATTATATAGATTAAGAGAATTAAGTCTCCGCATCTTTTGTACCACGATTTTCTCTATTTTCAAATTAATTAAAATGTGATGCTTATCCCATCTTATTTTTTGCCCCCACTCTCTATATTAATTAGATTTGAAAATTAATTTATTCACTTATTGTGAGAGAAACATTGCTTCTTTCTACAAATACTTCCATATTTGACATCGCTTCAATTGAACCGAGTGATATCTGAAAATTTAGATTTCATGTAAAATGCGTTGCCCCAGAGTTGGTAATGACTTAATTAGTTGAATCTAAATACAACAAATTCATGATCTATTATTCGGGTTGGAATATGTTATATGTTATGACTAAATTTAATTATAGAGATAACAAATTTAAATTTTACAATATTGTACATTTATTGAACTTATATTTCCAGATGTATTGAATGATAGTAATAAATTTTTCCCATTATTACATATATGCGAGAGATTACATGTAAGAAGGTAGACTGTTTTCTGAACAATCTAAAACTTTGCGATTACTAAGTACATTTGATCTTATGGATTTAATTAACATATGCTTGTATTTTTATATTTTCTATTGAGGTGTAGATGTTGCAAATTTATTATGCAATAATAATATATTTTAATAATTTTTTTACCCATGCAATACACTAGTGGTTTAACTAGTATGTCAATTATTCCAACATTTATGCTTATTTAAAATTATATTTTTTATTTTATATCAAAATTTTAATACTATTAGTTTATTCTATTCTATATAATTTTCGAAAAGATATATATATATTCTATATATATTTTAAGCTTAATTCTACTTGTCCATAATAGTCATATAGAATAGTTGTCCAAAGTAATTATATCACCACCATAAAATGTTGTTATCCCACCACATTTTCAATACACCACAAATAAAATAAATTTTTAATGCCACACCACATGAATTTGACAAATATAACCCTAATAATTGTTTTAAAAATGTACCTTATTCGACAAATTTATCCATGCACCACGTATAAAAAACAAGTTAAAACAAATTTTAGAGATGCTCAATCTGACCACCACAACTGAACACCACAAATATACATGATACTAATTTCTGCTAATTTTTACCATTCTAAAAAACTTGATATCAACCTATAATCTTCTTCATTTTGAATTCAAAGTCTTGTTAAGACCTTATTCAAGGGCCCAATTTTCTAATGTAATTTCTTATTTTTTTTTCCTGGGGGAAGTTTCATGATTCCCCTACCCAATTTTCTAATGTAATTAGATTTTCCTAATTATATATATAAATTATTAGATATTTTTATTAAGTTGTTAATCTATTTATTTATACTATTATTACTTATATTTGTTACTTGTTATTATTATTATAAAAGAATATAACCCAAATAAGCCGCCAACCAAAATTCAAAACCCTCAGCCCCAACTCCGCCGCAGTCGTCCTCGCCCACCGCCAACTCCTGCCGCTGTCGTCACCATTGCCGACCCCACTCTCATGGGCAACACCGTCATCCTTTATTCCAGTAATATCGTCAATTGCAAAAATCTGATTAAAAACGCTAGATTGATTATTCTTCAAGTCTAATGTGGATTGGTTGCCGACATGTTTGTGGTGGAGGAATTGTAGCACCTCCTTTATCTTAGAATTATTATTATTTCGTTAGAAGTGTTATTTGGTTAAATATTTTTGTAATGGATATTTTTTGTACTTTATCTTATCAGGTTATAGTTTAGAGTTTTTTGTTTGCTTTCTGTCGGCAGTAGTAAGTATCCAAGTTGTACATCGTATATGATAAAGAATGATTTCATTTGTGGTTAATTTGAGGTGGAATCCGATGTAAATTAATGTCCATATATTTGGAATTATATCTCTAATATGATCCAGTTTATATCTGGAATTGAAATTTGGTTAGCTCTTCTTATTTCTCAATTTTAGTGTCCAGTATGTATATATATATATATATATGGACTTGGTTATTGGATTTGGATTTCTTTCTACAATTATGAAGGCTATGTACTTGGGTTGTTGTTTGCTCCTATTGTGACGAAGAGTTGTCAAGTTTAGCTCATAGACTGCATGACCCGCCTTAACCCTGCTTGGAGATGAAGTGTAAAAAATTAGTATGTTTTGTTTTGCTTCTTAGCAAACTCTTGATGATGACTATCACGAGTTTGGCGGAGATGTTAGAATTATTATTTGGTTAGAAGTATTATTTGGTTAAATATATTTGTTATGTGTATTTTTGGTACTTTAACTTATTACGTTACAGTTTAGGGCTTGTCATATTTTATTATAAATAGTCATCTTCGTAACCAGCTCATTATTATTGAATATGAATCCCTTTTAGTTTTCACACTTTGAAGATCCAGAAATATAAACTGTAAATAAATTGTTTCCTTTTTCTTTTCTTTTCATTTTTCTTTTGGGGAAATTAGCTGACTCAAGACCCGCACAAAAGTATTTGTATAGATAGTGTTTGACTAAAAAAATAGCAATTAAAATAATTACAAAACCGTTATAATTGAAAGGTTACGCATTTACACCATATATTGCAGATTATTGCAGCCCAAATCAATTGAACCCTCACGTCAGTTTCTTCTCCAATTTCTCCGTCTCTCAGTCTGTTCTCAAACGCCAAGTGAAGAGTTCAAAATCCAACGGCTATGGGGCTTCTCTCAAAAATTTTGTAAAGCCAATACTTGCCTTCCACATCTGTTTCGTTTCGCTGAAAATTGTGCTTATTATTGAAGCATTTCCCTGCTGAAACTGGCAACCGATTTTCTCTTGAGAGTTCATTCTGTTTCAACACAATCTGGTAAGAATCCTCACGAGTTTGTTATTACTTTATTATCGATGATCTAATCTCATACAGCCCTAATGTAGGGGTAACTGTGTTTAGTTGAATAGTTTAATTTGTGCTATTTACATTGAGTATTAAAGATAATGTCGAGTATTACGAGACCAAACCTGGAGATTTAGTTGTGGGAGTAGTTGTTTCCAGGAATGAAAATAAGCTTGATGTGAATGTGGGTGGTAGATTTACTAGGAACAATGTTGGCTAAAGAAGTATTGCCTTTGTATAGATCGGAAGATCGAGCATTTGTTGTGTGATGTAGATAAGGATGTCGAGAAGTTTATAGTGCGTGGGAAAATTGGGATAGTGAGAAATAATGAGGCATTGAACGACGAGTCAATGCCGAGTGAGGCAGGTTCTTTTCTCTCTCTCTTATTTACTTTTGAAATTTGATTCTATTTAATTTGTTTGTGCAAGACACTTAAACATGATGACATAATTGTGTTGGACATGGATTTAATAAAGGGATAAAATTCAGTTACTCCAATAAAATTTTAATTGTGAATGTTCTTGAAATTAGTGCAACTGGGGAAGAAATATATGGTCAGTTTGCAAGATTAATAAGTAATGTTTTCTTAAAATATCAATGGCTTGTCTATTATACAAAGTGGAAAGCTAGAGATTTTTCCCACTATAGTTTGGACATGTGAACAATAACAAGTTGAAAAATGGATTGAGGAAATAGATTTTTCGGCCAATCAAATAAAAAGAATGCTCCTTCACTTACTGTCACGGGACAAGAGCTTAAGGTTTAGACAATTGTTCTTGCATAAATTTTATTAGTTGTGAGGAATTGTAGTTGCAAAGTCATTTTTTGTCAGGCTTGATCTGCAGCAGCCTTTGAATTCATATGCCTTGATCCAATTTGATCTGCCAATTGCCGATTGTATGGCGAATTTTGGTGCACTAAAAATTTTTACTGGTGGCACTAATCAAGCCCAATCCATTTGAATTGTGCCCCTGCTCCTTTTGTTGCTATTATAATATAACGATGTTGTTTCTTAAACTTACCACTAGAGTGATGCCATTTCTCACAGCTATAAGGAAACGAGAGAATTCTCTTTTCTGCAAAGTTTTTGGTGCCCCGAAATCCATCTTGCGATCCGTAATAGGCGAATCAGATAGGATTGGAATGAATAATAGCTTGGCGTACATTAGGGTTATTATCACAGGGAGAGACAACAAGAAATTAGAATTAGGGTATTAAGATTAGGTCCCAATATTTCTTATAAATCGAAAATGAGTTTTTTTTTTTTTTGGCAAATCCATCCCAAGTTGTATCTGCCGCGTGATCTTTGGTAGATAAAAAATCCAATCCAATCTGCCTCACTGATTCTTAGGTTGACAAATTTTCTCAAAAAAGACAGGAAATCTATCTAGTTCAATGTAGATCAGTTTTTTTTTTTCTTTTTTCTCTTTTTTTTTGGGGGGGGGGGTTGGGGGGTAAACTTCACAAAAAGTCCCCAACATTTGCACTTTGAATTACCTGTGTCCTTAACCCCTTTTTTAGTGCGTTAGGTCCTCAACCTTTGATAAATATGCACAAAAGGTCTCTACTAATGGAATCCATCCAAAATTCCGTTAAATTGTTGACCAAATTACCTTTATACCCTTATATCATTTAAATTTAAAAAAAAAAGAATTTAAAAATTTCAAAAAAAATGGAAAACAAAAAAAAAAGCTTTGGTAAAGGGGGAGAAGCTACCAGAAATGGCAGCAAAGTTTGCTGCCATTTCCGGCAAAAAAAGGGGGAGTCTCCCCCTATTTTTCCATCAAAAATGGTAGCAAACTTTGCTGTCGGACATTTTCGGCTGCCAAAATCTACAGAAAATGGGGGGAGACTTCCCCATTCACTGCCATTTCTAGTACCGGAAATGGCAGTGAATGGGGGGTGAAGGGAAGAGTCTCCTCCTCCTTTTTCAATCGAAAATAGCAACAAAGTAAGCTGTTGCCATTTGCAAAAAAAGGGCGGGGAGACTCCCCCTTCACTGCCATTTCCAGCTGCCGGAAATAGCAGTGAAGGGAGGAGTCTCCCCCTTTTCTGCTGGAAATGGTAGCAAACTTTGTTACCATTTCCGGAAGCTTAATTTGCTACCATTTCTGGCAACTGAAAGCTCCCAGAAAACACAGCTCCCCCCTGTCCCCCAAAGCTTTTTTTCTTTTCCATTTATTTTAATTTTTAAATTTGTTTTTTTAAATTTAAATGATACGAGCGTATAAAGGTAATATGGTCAACAATTTAACGAAATTTTAGATGGATTCCATTAATAGGGACATTTTGTATATATTTATGAAAGATTAGGGACATGCGCACTAAAAAAGTTTAGAGACCGAAACAATTCAACGTGCAAATGTTGGGGACCTTTTGTGAAATTTACCACTTTTTATATCATTATTCCCAACTACTGTCGCTGCGGTGTGATGGGCTTGTGTTGATGTGAGTTAGGATGGATAAATTCCTTATTTTCTATTATTCTTTTTTTCAATTTTTTATTTAAAGTATTAAGGGCATAATGATAATTTAGTAGGGTTAACAATAGTTACTGAAAAGTTGGGTACGAAAAATGTTAGTGGAAACATAATCTATATATTAATTAAATGAAAGGAGCTGCGGTACATTTGCACTGTAGTTTTTCCGTCAAAAAGCCTATTAGTATGGTCTTTTTTAGACCTTTTGTTTCATATTATAGTAATCTACGTAAATTTTCCAATTTTTTAAATATTTTTTATTCACTTTTATCTTTTCCATTCACCATTTTGAAATAACATTCAATAACTATTAGATAATTATCATCATTTAATTGTTTAAATTATAGATAAATTTGATTATCTAATTGTCTAACATATCTTGAAATTTATAGTTTATAATTAATAAAAATTAAATATAGATCATTAGTTTAAGTTAATTGAAAATTATAATTGTAATTTATTTTTAGTTTTTTCTGGTAAAAATGAATAATAATTACGACTATTTTATATATAACTACTCTTATGTATTATTAATCTATATAATCTTTATACTATCTGATTTTATTAGTTTCGAATAAAAAATACTTTAACAAAACAAGTAACCATCCAACTAGCAACTATTTCGAACAATGTCATTTATCTAAATTAGAGTGAAAAATAAAATGATACTTATTTGCTTCAACGATAACAATCGGTTTAAAATTTTAAACTATAGTTACTTTAAGATGACAAGAAAAAAATTAAATTATTATTTAGTTGATATTAAAAATTAATTATTTCTTATTGGGTAATATAATCTTAAAAAATTTTACCATACAAAAAAAAATTATAAAATTTTATATTATTTATTTTTTAAATAATTTGATATGTATTCTTATCGTGCAATGCACAGGTGAGTATCTAGTGTGAGAAAAAATTTATTTTTCCTACACATGCATGTTATTATACATGCGCGCAATACAGGACACACATCTAGACTACAACTGTAGGATGCTTGTAGCTTAGATGTTTGACACACAAGTATGCATGCATAATAACATGCATGGACGTAGGCAAAATAAAATTACTCTCCAGTGTGACAGTAAATGAAAGGTTAAGGATGAAGAAAAATTGTATAAAATTTAAAAGGTTGGGGATCTATAGCAAAAATAAAGTGGTATAATTATCATTTTAATAGGGGTTAATAACGAAAATTGAAAGTTGTGGACAAAAACTGATATTGGATACATAATATATGACGATAAATGAAAGGTTGGGGTGGTAGACTTAAAAAAATATAGGAATAAAATTGACAAAAAAATTGAAAGGTGAGAGACCTAGAGTGAAAATCACCTTCAAAAAAAACTATGATGGTATTTTTTTTTTTCCTTTTCTATTTAATTTGTTTTATTTAATATAGACGTAAAATTTGACGCAATACTTTATCGTCCATGATGTAAAAATGAAGAAGTCCATAGAGTAGTTGGAAGTGTTTTCAACTTATTTTCACGTCACATAATTAATTGTTATTGTTGTTAGCCATATAGTGCAGTGGTCCACAATGTTCAAATATGGAGCAGGTTTAAGGATGAAGTTGGATGTGGTTTCAGTTTATTTTCACGTGATATTATTTATTTTTTATTATTGTTATTGCTGTCATCGTTAGGGATGGCAACGGTGCGGGTGGGGTCGAGTTTGAATCGGAGTGGGATAGGTTTGGGGCAAGGACATTTGAGGGGGATGGGAAAAATCCCCACTCTCGGCCCCGTTTTCAGTTTTTCTTTCTTCTACTTCTTTTTTTTTTTTTTTTAAACGAGCCATGTAAAAGACACTATTTAAAAACAAGCACTATTTAAAAACAAGTACCTTTTAAAAAAATTGGTACAAGTAGTTAAGGGTTGGGTTGTGTTGGTAGAGGTTGAGGGTTTGAATCCTCACAATGTTATAAGCTAACTTAATTTTTTTATCAAATAATAATATTATTTTAATATAGCAGGTTTCGGGGTAGGGTAACGAAAACCTGTCCTCACTCTGCTAAAGATGTTGTGCCCCATTTCTACCCCATTCGGGGTGGGTTCCAGTGGGTTTCGAGTTTTCAGGTGTATTCTTCCATTCCTAGTCGTCATCGTAGTCAAAGCAGTGGTCCATGATATAAACACAAAGGAATCTTTCAAAGTATGTACTTGTTTAAAAGATTTTCTTGGAGTTCGATCTCCAATCACACGTCATCACCTCACAGGCCAGGTGGTGGCATATGATTGAAAATCGGAGCCCGATCTGTTTCCTTAGCCAGACTGATAAGTTTAACGATGCTGTTGAAGGCTTTTTTCAACTTATTTTCACGTCACATCTTATATATATTAAAGTAGAATATTGGCTATATGCAAATTTTCCGGTAAAACCACTAACTTACTTATATATGCCTCTTATTTATTTTATTTTAACAATAATATATACACACACATATATAACATATATATAACATATACACATTTCTAACTAATTAAGTGTCAAATTAATCTCTAATATCCTTTATATATTATAAAAGTTATAATATATTTTTTTTTGCATCGAAATTGTCCGTTGAGGAAAAAAGAACTTTGCCATTGTAATGCAAAGTTATAATATATTTTTTTTGCATCGAAATTGTCCGTTGAGGAAAAAGGACCGCTTATATTTAAGATATTTTAGTTATTTTTAAATTAATTAAAAAACAAGAAATTAAAATTCATATTTATTAATCTAAGTTGTAGCGTGTGCCGCATATAAATTGATTTGTAAAATAATGTGTAACTTTTAAAATTGTAATAGGTGATTTATTAGTTAGGTCAAAATCATTATTAGTAAAAATTAAATTCCCAATTTTAAAACGGAATTGATCTCAAGCCTTAATATGGCATCAGACCCGTTAAATTTAAACTAGAAATTCGGTCCAGTAAAAACTTAAATGAGCATACAGATCTTTAAGATTGGTCTGCTCTAACGAGTCACAATCTTGACAGGCTATATTAAGGGATAGATCCCATATTAAAATACTACAAATTAAATAACCAATATATAAAGCACTTGGGTTATTCCGTTTAAAAGGTTAACTTTTAAGATGGAACCCGAAGCCTATAGAGACCACAAGATTGAATCCCTTCACTTTGGTTATCTACAAGATCAAGTAATCACGTTGACTCTTCAAATCTATAATGCGCAAAATCAAATTATTAACACTTGAAAAGAAAATAAAATTTTCACTAAAGGGATTTCGACCACTGAGGGTTTTCCTTATTCAAAGTCACAATATTGATACACGATACAACAGAAGAAACATCAACAAACTTACCAAATCAGAGAGCTATGCATATGAAATCCCTCGTAAACGACACAAAGAAACACATTCATATTCATACATTATTATAGCAAACAGAAGAGCATTTAGAGCATACAACATCATGAACAAAGAAAGCATGCATTGACGTAATTATTTCCATGTGGATGGATATTTTAAACTGTCTTCTCTGGTTTAACAAATATGCCAATTGCGTTAATGAAGTTGCCTGCTTTCCCATGGAATCCAGTCACAAATGAACCTTGAATTGGTATGGAGAAAGAAGTGCCGGTAGCAGTTCCATAAGGTCCATATGTGGTAAGATTAGTTATGAATGATAGAGATGTGATCACCTCACGTCTATCATGATTTCCATATGTCCCAGCTATGGATGTTAGATACTCTGAATTCCCATCAATCTCAATCTACACGACATAAGTTACAACACAGAATATTATTATTGTATAGATAGTATTAGCTTAGATAAATAAGGAATTAGATAAAAAGAAGTGCTTTGCTTCATTTGATTTTTTCTGTATATCCTATGCATTTAGCCATATAAATGAATGCCATATATACTCCCTGTTGTTATTGGACCACTCTGACTAGAACCCTTGCCACCAAATTTTCCGGACTTTTGACCTTCTCCGTCTATAAAAGTGAGGGCCTTGATATTGGCTCCATCCACATTTTCCTCAACAATTATCCCTTTAATCCAACTTGCCACTTTAAAACTAAATTCATCTCCTGCTGAACCACCCCATGGTCCAATTGAAATAATTCCTCGTGGATCTGTCTGTATGAAAACCATTAGTTATATATGGTCAATTAGGTTAATTTGTTTGTTACTAGCTATATTTACTAATAAAATGTAGTTGAATGAATGAACTTACTGGTATCACAAAAATACCAAGTGCATCAAGGTAGTAAGAACTTCTACCAAAGAATCCAACCACGGTGCTACGTGCTATCGGGATAGAGAAACTAGTATCACCAGAAAATTTCGTCCCAAAAGGTCCATACGTAGTGAGATTCGTAATGAACAACAGGGAAGTGATCACTGTTACGTCTTTGTAGACTCCGTAAGATCCGCTTATAGATGCCAAATGCTCTGAAGGCCACTTGATTTCAATCTATACATGACACCACAACGCAAAAAATACAAGGTTATTAGAAAAATATCAAAGTGATGCTCATCTAAGCTTCCAAGTAAATGTATTATTATGTATGTGAATAGCTAAGTCACCTTTTTCTCTTCTACCCCGTCATTTGGGTCATTGACTGTGCCACCAAATGTCCCGGAATTTTGGCCGTCGGCATCTTTGAAGGAAATCGACTTGATATTTCCTCCTACATGAAGGACTATCTCAGTTATCCCATTACGCGGTTTGTAACTCCAACGGTCGCCACCTGAACCTCCCCAGGGTCCAATTGCAATAACTCCAACGGATGCCTAGCACAAACCATTAGTGATCACCAAAATACGAAAGGTATCTAGCTATTAGCATGCATGTTATGAAAATATAAATAAGATATATAGTTTCTTACCATTTGCTTAATTAGATGTATATGTTGAATACAGGAACATAAAAGTCCGTTTTGTGGTTTTAAATGTATTCATGCAAGAGGTATATATAGACAGCTTAGAAGGGGAGGTATAATTGTCCTTTGTGAAGTTTTCTATTTCAGATTGATACTATTATACTGGAAGGAAAAATATGCAACATAAGCTTACAAATATTGCACATTTATATGTCATGGACCACTGCGTACATTGTATGTCACCGACCTCTACACTGTAATTAATACATACATAACACCTAAAAGTATCTATATTGGTCAGACGTGTGCTCTTCCGATCTAGAATCTGGTTAACAACTTGTTAACATTGTTAAAGTTAACAACGATCTTAACAACCATTGCGGCCAATCATCTTTATATTCTTTAGTTTATATATGGATTAGTTTGACTTTTTAGGGTTTTGCCTACACATTTATTTGTCAGGGACAATTCTAGTATATGCCATTGATCTCCCTACACCAATATTTTTAAAATTTTAGCGTGAAATGGAGACATCAACCTTTTGGTTATTTTCGTTGGGTTAGTTCATAATCATTTGTTTTTTCATTTTTTTTTTTACACAATCATCGTTTGTTTTTTCTAAAGATAATAATTGTGGGTTTATATATATATATATATATATAGTCGGATTATATTGAATTTGGACCCATTTTGGAAATGGTAGATTAGAATTACTAAATTTGTTTTCTACTCAGCCAGTCCGGTGCAATACAACAATAACAATGACCGTAAAATAAGGAAAAGTGATAGCGGCACATTAGATAATAAAGTTCTATTTTACTTTCCAAAATTATAAAATTATATTAATAATAATAGTAATATGACGTTTATTTTTCCAACATCGTGTGTCGTTTCCATCTCCATGGAACCTAGTTCACACTCCTAACTCAGAGTAAATATGACTTATATAACCAATTCTATTAAAAAATAAAATTTATAGAATTGCATATTTGCATATTTTATGTATCCTCTTTAAAAGAAAAAAAAATGCGAAATCAAATTTTTAATTATATTAATCTTCTCCTTAACCAAAATAAAACTTAGATTAGTTTTTTGTCATTCTATCGACTGTGCCAAACTACCTTGGTTTATGTAGCTAAGTTATAGCTTTATAGCTTAATTTAAGGTAATAATGAAACGACGGCACAATTATGAATTTTAATGCTAAGGGGAGTCAGAGTGTATTGTAAGGTGATTTCAAAAGAACGAAGGATCTCTTTTTTGGAAATAAGAACAAAAGATCTCTTCAAAGAGAAACATAGGTTTTAGAAATAGATAATGCTAGACATTCATCCTATCTTCTGTGAACCCCACATCCACCTTATTGAATTATGTATATATTGTGATAAACTATAAACAAATCATCACCAAGTTCTCGCGATATTAATATATAAGCAATTTAATGGGTGGACGTGAGGTGGACATGAGATGAGATAGATTTGTAGCATTGTATTTTCGAAATATCATACTCCTTATAAGTTGCATATATTGGTTGAGAAGTTTTCTTTTTCAATATACTAGATCTTCACCCGTGTATTGCACAGGCAATACCAAAACAAAGTATATGTAATTATTAATATGTAAGATTGAATAACGTATGATTATAGATACTTGTCAACAACAATATATATTTCGTTATCTTGCCATGAACTAATACTTGTTAATTATAAACTATTTATTAGAAACTATATTATTTATTTATTTAGTGAATATATTAAAACACCCTGAAATGTGTAAGCAAAGTTTGAGAATGAAAGACTGTTAAATAGTTACAAAATAAGTTACCTAATAAGCACTAGGTATAAATCAGTCCAAATTTTTAAGAATTTTTTTTCAAAATAAGTTGTTATAATAAGATGGTAAATGCACCTATTTAAAATAAACTAATTTTGTTTGACAAATAATAAGATTATTGACGATAATCTGCAAGAATTACATAAATTATCTCTAATTTTTATCTAATAAAAATATATTTAATAAAATAGTAAACTAATAAGAATATGTGACTCGAGTAGACCGCAAAAATAATTAAAAATGGTTAAAAGTAAACTATTATATAACTAACACCCCCATTTACTTGATTTCGTTTCAAAATCCAAATACCTTTAACGTTTTGCATTCCTAATTTAAGTGTTTCAATATAATCAATTATATATGTATGAAGTCACACATTAAATATAAATATAGAGAAACTGATCCATATTTAGAATTGGGGAATTAATTTTATTTCATATATGTAATGTGATACATATTTTTTAAAGATTTCTCTTTAAAATTTGATTTTAAATTCAGACAAAAAGTATGTATAAAAATCGGCGAAATGGAGAGCCCTTACAATCTCGGACATTTTTCCTATCTAAAAAATTAAATCTTATCCATTGATTAGTTATTTTAAATGAAGTCAAATTATCACAAAATTAGAATCTTGTCATGATATCTGTAGAAAAATATATCATGCGTGAGAAAGGCGTGAGATATATTTAATAATTTAGTCAAGTAAGGACACGAGACTTTCATTATTGACCCAATTGATGGTGCCAATACACTGAAAATAAATTGGAAACACATCCAACTTCATCCTTATCCTCGTCTGCATTTATATATCGTGGATAACCGGGCTATATATGACAGTAATACAAATAAATTACGTACGGTTTTGAAATATATTTCTACCATTATACATGACTATTATTATTATTTTTACAAACCTACATGAATTTATACATCATGGACCACTGCACAGAGTAGTAGTAGTAGTAATAATAATATGATGTGAAAATAAGTTGAAGTCACATCTAGCTTCATCCTCATGCTCTTATACATTTATATATTGTGAAAATTCTACAATATGAGATGTATCTTTTTTTATGTTTATTGGAGGCCTCTTCATTTGTACATCGTGGACAAGAAAGTCTGGCAAATAATATTGTGTCTTTATATATTAAACTAAAACAAATTAAATGGAAAAGAGAAAAATACGGTCATGGATTTTTTTGAATGGCATATCTATGTGGAATTTGTTATTTTGCCGGGAAATTTGGCTTTAGATTGTCACCACTAATGGATGACATCTAAACCATCAATTTAAACAATCAAACAATCAAAAAATAAAATAAAAGGGTTAATTTCACATTTCATTCCCAACCTTTACATTTCGTATTGCTTGGGTCCCTAATCTTTGTTTTTCGACCTGCTGCATCATCAACTTTTCATTAATTCGTACGAATGGTCCTTTTCTATGGTTTCGTTAATTCATGAGTCAAGTTACCTTTAAATCCATAATTCATTAAATTAAAAATAAAAAGATTAAAAATATAACAAGATGATATTTTAAAAAAAATGGAAAAACACCCTACCCCCCCACACCAGCATTCATGCAGTCAGAAGCAGTAGCTAACTACTGCTATTAGGCAGATGAAAGGGGGAGTCCCGTAGTATGCTCCCATTTCCGGCAGCATGACTATTAGGTGAATGGGTGGGGTGTATTTTTTATATTATTTTGTTATATTTTTTTTTACTTTTAATTTAATGAGTTAGAGTTATAAAGGCAATTTGACAGGGGAGTTAATGAAATAATTGACAAAAACCGTTAAAAGGGCAATTTGTGGGAATTAATGAAATATTGGGGACCTAGTTAGTTAAAAAGAAAGATTGAAAATCCAGTCAATACTAAATGCAAAGGTTGGAGAGAAATATGAAATTAACCCAAAATAAAAATGTAAAACTTTATTTTTTTAAATAAAAATTTCTGTGTTAATATTTTATTTTCCACATTTTTATTTAATTAATTAATTTATTATTAATTATTGAAATTGAAAGTTTATTCTATTATTATTATTAGTATTATAATTATTATTATTATTATTATTATTATTATTATTATTATTATTATTATTATTATTATTGCATTTTATCTTCAAATCATCTAGAACTAAATTTGAGTGGCAAAATTTACACATCCACCTACAATACGTTGGCAAATTGGCCGTTTAAACATTTTCAGTGAGATAAAGTAGAATGGAAGAATGGGACATTTTGGAATAGGCATATTAATGTCTCATAATTAGTATTTTCGTCCTGTAACGATATTTCCCGTTCATTTTTCACACAAATTAAGAGAAAGTGTTTAATGTACTTGGAAAAGCAAATTTGACACGCAATCTTTCTACTATACCTTTATTTACTCATCAGCACTATTATTGAAATACTAAACCTAACTCATAACCTTCCAACTATACCATTATTTATTACACATCTAACAAGAAAAGAAGAATGCAATTAGGGATAGGTGGACAAAACAATAGGCACACATAATTGCCGGACAGAGGGAGAAATTTGTTGTAACAGATTTAAAACAGCAGTCGTAATTAATTGATTTATTATTGCTATTATTATAATGATAAAGGAGGAGATAGGGAAGGGGGTTGGTGTGGTTTGAACGCAAGTCTCCTTTTGTGAAATGCGAGTGTTCAATCATGACTAGCAATTAATTAGTCGTTACCGCAGGTAACAAAACTTCTTGTTATAATGACACAATTTCTCATTTAGCTATTCACAATTTAATGCAATTGTCCAACATAAAATACAAGGTGATTAGTTTAAAAAAAAATAGTGCTGCTGATCTGTTAAATTAATCCGAAGCCGACAACTGAGACGGATGTAGAAAATTTTTTCGCTCATGGGAAAAAAATTATTTTCACTTGAGATACATTTAAAAATATATATATATATATATATATATATCTCCATTTAAAAATAAAAAAAAAAAATCTGGTTGGGCCCCTATATTATCCGTCCCAGGCCAGCGATTCCTTATCTTCAGACCCAGGGGTTGGATAATGCCATTAAAAAAAAAAACGTGGATTATACGTGGCATCGGTAATGCCATCCGTGAAACTAATTGACAGATTGTTTTGGCTTATTTATTGATTTTTAGGGTTTTGTTCTCGGGATTCGTATTTTGTCAAGGACCATCGCAGACTGTGACAATATTTTCTTTATCGTATAATCCAAAATTCTCCCTCAAATATAAAAAAATCTAAAATTCTATAATAATAATAATAATTATTATTAATACAAAGGTCATATCAAGTGCCTATATATTGCACTCTAGCATTGCCCCTTAAGGAGAGCACATTCTCATGTAGTTGCATGTGATTGGGGGTTGGGGACTCAGGGTTAGGGGATTCAGTCTCCAACCCCCAATCACATACATCTGCATGAAAGTATACCCTTCTTGGAAAATTCCTGCCCTTTTATCATTTTGAAATTGTAGTTCTCTTTCCTTAAAATTTTCTTAATTTTCCTTATATGGTCCTCTTTAATATATGCATAGCCATTAAGTGAATTAAAAGAAATAAAGTGGAAGAATAAATAAAAGTAGAGGTATAAAAGGAAGAATAACTCTTAAGTGTTATATTTCCAATAATATTTATTGAACTTTCTTAAGTATTGTGAAAATAACAAGGTGCCAATTTTTGCGGGACATAGGGAGCTTATTATGTAAATTCACTTATTTAATCTTATCCAATCCTTCTATCTTTTTTATCTACAAGTAGTTTAAACGTGCGTTGCATGTTATATGATAAAACAAAATTTAATATTTATTAAAAATTTAAATACATGTAGTAAAAGGAAAAAATTAAATTATTGATTAAATGTTAACATGCAATACAAAAAAAAAAAAAAAAAAAGAAGAAGAAAAAATCTAACACAAACGAATTAACTGACTTTGGGTTATTGAGCACTTATGGTGTTGTATTTAGTTGTATTTAAACTTATGATATCATTATTACACACCATAAAACTGTAAATTTATAATCATTAATTAATAATTTCATACAAAGTATATATTATTCAAATATAACTAAATAAATCACTTTAAAAACTAAATATCCCCGATATGGTTTCTTTTCCATACATGTTTTTACTAAATAGTGATCGACAATCATACGCAATACGCCTATTTTATAGGCATGGTACTAAAGTAAAGGAAAAAAAGTATTGGTGATGGCACAATACAATGGTTATTAATTAAGTTCTATGAGCTATCTTTGATGGAACTTTTTAAACATAATTAAGATGTCATTTATTAATATTTTAAATAGTAAATAATTACACAATTATTATAAGGATATTGTTGGTATTAAAGAAAAATTAGGAGCAAAATGGGGAAGTGAATGTTTTACACACATTCCCACTTTTATATATTAGTGATATATTAACTAGTTAAACCACCCGTACATTGTACGTGTAGAAAAACTTATTAAAATATATCATTAGATAGTTACATAATAAATATCCAACATTTAAATTTGTCATCTCTATAATTAGATAGCTCAACGCAAATATACAATATTATCAAATTTAAATTTGTCATCTCTATAATTAAAATTAACCATAAAATATAAGAGATTCTAACTCGAATAATATATCATGAAAGACAAAACATGAGTTGAACGACATATTATAAGTACTAAAAATATTTGTGGTAAATATTTTTACGTGTATATATATATATATTTTTTTTTGAAAAATAAAATGTGATCAGAATTCAAATGGAAAAATGTATTTTAATTTACATTTAACTTATTAAGTCATTACCAACTCAAAGCACTGCATTTTACACAAAGTCTAATTTTTTAGATATCATACGATTCAATTGAAGCTATGTTAGATATAGTGTTGTTTGCCGAAAGAAGTGACGTTTTTCTCATCATAAGGAAATAAATTTTCAAATCTAATTAATCTATAAATTAGGGGGCAAAAAATGAGATGAAATACACATCACATTTTAATTAATTTGAAAATAGAAGAATCCTAACAGTAACAATGTCAACAGAGCGGGTTCTGGTATGATATGCCTTCCCCGTACCCCGCCCTGTTTCTACTAACCCTACCTCATACCAGCCATGTACCCGTTTTAATCGGGTATGGGGAAAGGTCGTTCGGGTCTGTTAGGCAAAAAAATTCTATTTTCAAAAATCCTAATAAAACTTAAAAAAAAAATCAGAAAATATATAAAATGTATAAAGAAATATTCAAATAACATTAAATTCACATGGCGAAAATGGTCATGAATGAACGAATTAAAATGTATTAGAGTTTCTTTTAAAATTAGCCTTTCATATTTGATATTTTAATTTATTAGTGAAAAAGTCTAATAAAAAAGGGGGCAAAGTGGTTAAGGATTGAGTGGTAAACTTAATTATCACATACTCAAATCTTCTCTCTTCTCTGAGTTTTTTTACAAAAAAATACAAAAATAAAAAATAATAATTACGGCAAGATTTATTAAATGAAAAAGGCAGAAAAATCACTGTATAAAATGTACCGAAATTTGGTTCTCTTAATTAATATTTAAATTATTATTAATAATTATTTTTTTCTTTAAAAAGAATTTATACGTAAATTCTCACTCATACATTGAGGGCTAATCCAAACTCGATGCTGCTCCATCCTCCGCTGGCTCCTGTTTTACTGCGCTGCGCCATAGTTGTAGGGAGTTGGAGTAAGCTTTTTGTCCTAATCATGAGAATAGTAATTCTATTAGAGATAAATTTTATAGTTGGGAGTGTATTGAACTGAACCATGCATTATTCGAATCTAATTTTATATGACTGTATAGGGCTAAATTACATTTGTAGATGGTTCACAAGAAACCATTGAATAAAAATGCAAGTTTAATGAATTAATCTAATTAAGAGCGTGAAATGGTTAATTCAACCCGGTTCTAATTATTGAATTCTCAGCGGATTTAATTTTAGAATTTTTATGCTTCCTTAAATTTATATGGTTCGATAATTAATGCAATCTTGTGCTTTCAATAAAAGAAATAAATTTTCATAAAATTGGATATATGTTGATATCTAAAATTATTAGAATCAGAATTATATATGTTTAATGGGTCCACCAAAGTAGCTCCACCATTATTATATAGCTGTAATGTAATGAATCAAATTATACACACACATATATATTTTGATAAAATGAATCAAATTATATTACTTACAAATAAAAGGTGTTATTATTATATAATTTTATATGATTACTTCTTTGTATTTTAATGCGTATTAAAACGTCTAAAGTTATATTTCCGAATTATTTGAAGAAAATCTATATAATAATACACATTATCTTCTACTCAGTTCACAAAAATCACACAAGTTGTGCAGAAAAGTTTAAGAAAAAGTGTAAGATTTTATTTTTCAATATATCATATAATCTTTAAATAAATAGTAATTAAATGAGTTACATGTCTATTCTATTAAATTTTTTGTACACTTTTTTAACGACGTGCAACCAAAACGACATGAAACTGACAACTTTAGAGCAAGGACCAGTGGACCACGGTTTCATTGAAACGGACAAAACATTAACCAGAGACATCTACGGTGGAAAATGAAAGGCAACTTGGTGGGGAATACATAGTAACACGTGGTCAAATTAATGATTGGAATGGTTTCCTCACGAAATACGGCAACGGTTGGGAAAAAGTTTCGATACTCTGTGAGAGCGCCCTGTTATAGTGCATTAGAGTATTCGCATTAGTAGTATTCAATTAAATTGTTAATAAAACTATTAGTTAATAATTTAAAAATTATTTATATTGATAATGATAAAGAAGTTATTAAAAGATTTCTTTAATTATTTTAACACTTTGCTAAAATTTAATGTTTTTAAAAAATTTTATTTTTTATCTATTTAATAAAGTTTGACCAATAACTTTTGAAAATAATGAGACTCAGTAACTTTTGAAAACAATGGGACCACTTAGACTTGAGTAGATTTTAATAATTTTATTTAACACATCTAATATAACACTTTAATAGTTATTAAATTTAACTTGTATATTTAGCATTTAACAATAATTTAAAATACACATTTTTACATATAGATAGTGAAATTTAATAACATTAATGTAGATGCTCTTAGGCCCATGAAAAATTCACATGTTAGATTTCGGGCCTCTTTTTGAGATTCTTAAACCTATACGTGAATTAGTGTTTGGTCTGAAGTACTATAGCTTATAGTACCGGATATTTTTTCTAAGAGAATGGAGTCTTCTTGTCCTTTCGTATGTGTGCGCGTTTTTTTTTTCTTTTTGTGGAAGAATTAATTTGCAAACACAAATGAGTAAGAATGGGTAATTTTACATTAATACTTAATATTTATAAGTGATTTGTTTAAACTTTGTTTTTAATTTTGATACATATTTGCTTAAACTTTTTAAAAGAAATCATAAATGAATATAAACTTTTCATTATACACAATAATGATATCATAAATTTAAATATATTTAATTACCATCAACGATGATAAGAATCCAATGATCCGAGGTAAAGAATTTTATTGTACTAAGCTTTTACTATTACATTGTATGTTATCATACAACGTGTACAACACATTTAAATTACTCGTGAAGAAATAATATTCAAAATGTGGATTGAGATTATGAGACATATACATGCTTTAAGACAAAAGATAAAAAAAAAAAAATAGAAACTATTGTAGTAACATTGCATAGTTGATAAAATAATAGCACAGGAGAATACAATCTCTACATATGATGAATTCTATGGAGCCAAATTAGACTATGTGTTTAGAACCCAACTATCAATTAAAACAATTGTAGCAAGCTCATTTCACGTGTATTAAAATTAATAATAATACGGAAATTCGTTACAAATTGAATTTGATAAAAATAAAGTGGATTGACGCTCTTGTAATTTGCTCGATTGCAAAAACTCCTTTGTTTGACGATTCCAACTTTGAAGACAAAGTGCCACTTGACTTGATCTTCGATTTGCAATTAATTTGAGACTTGAAGCCTCGATTTTCATAGATCTCTAAATCTGGACAAGGAATTTAGGGGAATTTGAGACTTAGGCCTCGGATTTGTGGATTTCCGAATTTGGATTTGAATATTTGAAGATTTGATTTAAAGAAGATTTTGTTCTCTTTTGATTTTCTGGCTTTCTGCCTTTGAATTTGCTTTGAAACTTGGGATTTGATTTATAATTTAAGAGGACTTTGATCTTCTTGGATTTTAAGAGAATTTTAAGAGAATTTGATTCTCTTGCTCTCTTGTTTTTCTTCTTGAAAATGCTTCTGCCGGAAAAAGATGAGTTTGGAACCCTAAAAACTAAGACTAATGGGGTTTATTTAGACCATCATCATGGGCCGTAGAGTGGGCTTACGAAAATGGGTCAAAATTTGGGCTTTTGATCATTTAATTTAATTTGGTCCATTTAAAACATTGGACTTTAATTTGGACTTTAAAAATGAATTGGGTTTAATAAGAAATTAAACTCGGCCCAAATAATTTTTATTTAAATTTTTTTTTATGTCTACAAATGTCCCCCAAGATTTATCTTCTTATAACAAATAAATTGATAAATCATGGTTTTGAAATACAATTTGAATTTGAACTTGTACAAATAACATCTCTAAGAAAATTGAGACTCTAAGAGGAGTAAAAATTTCAACTTCAACTCAAGCATAGATAGCTTAATTATTATATAGATTAAGAGAATTAAGTCTCGACATCTTTTGTACCATGATTTTCTCCATTTTCAAATTAATTAAAATGTGATGCTTATCCCATGTTATTTTTTGCCCCCACTCTCTATATTAATTAGATTTGAAAATTAATTTATTCACTTATTGTGAGAGAAACATTGCTTTTTTCTACAAATACCTCCATATTTGACATCGCTTCAATTGAACCGAGTGATACTGAAAATTTGGATTTGATATAAAATGCGTTGCCCAGAGTTGGTAATGAATTAATTAGTTGAATCTAAATACAACAAATTCATAATCTATTATTCAGGTTGGAATATGTTATATGTTATGACGAACTTTAATTATAGAGATAACAAATTTAAATTTTATAATATTGTACATTTATTGCTGAACTTATATTTCCTGATGTATTGAATGATAGTAATAAATTTTTCCCATTATTACATATGTGCGAGAGATTACATGTAAGAATGTAGATTGTTTTCTGAACAATCTAGAACTTCGCGATTACTAAGTCCATTTGATCTTATGGATTCAATTAATATATGCTTTTATTTTTATATTTTCTATTAAGGTGTAGATGTTGCAAATTTATTATGCAATAATATAATAATATATTTTAATAATTTTTTTACCCATGCAATACACTAGTGGTTTAACTAATATGTCAATTATCCCAACTCCGCCGCCGTCGTCCTCGCCCACCGCCAACTCCTGCCGTTGTCGTCGCCATTGCCGACCCCACTCCCATGGGCAACACCGTCTTCCTTTATTCCAGTAATATCGTCAACTGCAAAAATCTGATTAAAAACGCTAGATTCATTAGTCTTCAAGTCCAATGTGGATTGGTTGCCGACATGTTTGTGGTGGAGGAATTGTAGCACCTCCTTTGTCTTAGAATTATTATTATTTGGTTAGAAGTGTTATTTGATTAAATATTTTTGTTATGGGTATTTTTTGTACTTTATCTTATCAGGTTACAATTTAGGGTTTTTTGTTTGCTTTCTGTCGGCAGTAGTAGGTATCCAAGTTGTACATCGTATATGATAAAGAATGATTTCATTTGTGGTTAATTTGAGGTGGAATCCGATGTAAATTAGTGTTCATATATTTGGAATTGTATCTCTAATATGATCCAGTTTATATCTGGAATTGAAATTTGGTTATCTCTTCTTGTTTCTCAATTTTAGTGTATAGTATATATATATATATATATATGGACTTGGTTATTGGATTTGGATCTCTTTCTATAATTATTAAGGCTATGCACTTGGGTTGTTGTTTGCTCCTATTGTGACGAAGAGTTGTCAAGTTGAGCTCATAGACTACATGACCCGTCTCAACCCTACTTGGAGATGAATTGTCAAAAATTAGTGTGTTTTGTTTTACTTCTTAGCAAACTCTTGATGATTACCATCACAAGTTTGGCGGAGATGTCAAAATTATTATTTGGTTAGAAGTATTGTTTGGTTAAATATATTTGTTATGAGTATTTTTGGTACTTTAACTTATTACGTTACAATTTAGGTTTGTCATATTTTATTATAAATAGTCATCTTTGTAACCAACTCATTATTATTTAATATGAATCCTTTTTAGTTTTCACACTTTGAAGATCCGGAAATATAAACTGTAAATAAATTGTTTCCTTTTTATTTTATTTTCTTTTTTCTTGTGGGGAAATTAGCTGGCTCAAGAACCGCACAAAAGTATATGCGTTGATAGTGTTTGACTAAAAAAATAGCAATTAAAATAATTACAAAACCTTCATAATTGAAAGATTACGCATTTACCCCCTACAGTGCAGATTATTGCAGCCCAAATCAATTGAACCCTAGCGTCTGTTTCTTCTCCCATTTCTCCGTCTCTCAGTCTGTTCTCAAACGCCAAGTGAAGAGTTCAAAATGCAACGGCTATCGGGCTTCTCTCGAAAATTTTGTAAAGCCAATACTTGCCTTCCAAATCTGTTTCGTTTCGCTGAAAATTGTGCTTATTATTGAAGCATTTTCCTGCTGAAACTGGCAACCGATTTTCTCTTGAGAGTTCATTCTGTTTCAACACAATCTGATAAGAATCCTTACGAGTTTGTTGTTGCTTTATTATCAATCATCTAATCTCATACAGCCCTAATGTAGGGGTAACTGTGTTTGGTTGAATAGTTTAATTTGTGCTATTCACATTGAGTATTAAAGTTAATGTCGAGTATTACGAGCCCAAACCTGGAGATTTAGTTCTGGGAGTAGTTGTTTCTGGGAATGAAAATAAGCTTGATGTGAATGTGGGTGGTAGATTTACTAGGAACAATGTTGACTAAAGAAGTATTGCCTTTGTATGACAAGGAGATGGAGCATATGTTGTGTGATGTAGATAAGTATGTCGAGAAGTTTAGAGTGCGTGGGAAAATTGGGATAGTGAGAAATAATGAGGCATTGAGTGACGAGTCAATGCCGAGTGAGGCAGGTTCTTTTCTTTCTCTCTTATTTACTTTTGAAATTTGATTCTATTTAATTTGTTTGCGCAAGACACATAAACATGATGACATAATTGTTTTGGATATGGATTTAATAAAGGGATACAATTCAGTTATTCCAATAAAATTTTAATTGTGAATGTTTGAAATTAGTGCTACTGGGGAAGAAATATATGGTCAGTTTGCAAGATTAATAAGTAATGTTTTCTTCAAATACCAATGGCTTGTCTATTATACAAAGTGGAAAGCTAGGAGATTTTCCACTATAGTTTGGACATGTGAACAATAACAAGGTGAAAAACGGATTGAGGAAATAGATTTTTTGGCCAATCAAATAAAAAGAATGCTCCTTCACTTACTGTCATGGGACAAGAGCTTGAGGTTTAGACAATTGTTCTTGCCATAAATTTCATTAGTTGCAAAGTCATTTTTTGTCAGGCTTGATCTGCAGCAACCTTTGAATTCATATACCCTTCTACGAAATTCGTCATATTCTCTGTCAATTTTACTGATTGCAGTTAGTTGAGTACCCTACTAATACATGACAAATATAGCAGGTTGTTGGTTGGAAGTGGAAGTCTCACCTTAGTAAGAGACACTATAATTGAACTGAAGTTGAAATTATAAGAATTTACTACAGCACCATGAAGATCCTTGATCTCAAAGAGGAAAGATAGAGGATATAGCAAAATTCGTAAATTGAACATCCTTGCATTTTCTTTATGATGACAATCAAAAGAAAACTTCAAAACTTCTTGAATATAATGGAGCATCATGAAAACTAAAGGGATATAAATACACATATTCAGTGCAGAATTTCACCTTTTGTTACATGTTCATACACGGCTTTGCTTTTTCTTTGGAACCAAAAGCATTTTTTTCCCATTTAAGTTAAGAATCCAAATGTAGCCTATGTGATAAATTGATCTCACCAATGGTTAGTCAAATTTTTTAAGCCATGATTTTACACCATGTTCATCCTACTTTTCTCTGTGACATTAGTTGAACGATGGACAAATCAAGACTATAAAAGAGTCAAAAGAAGTTGGTTCATAGAAGCTGTTGATTTATTGATACAGTTTGGTGGCTAGAATTCAGTGCTAATGTCGATATTAGCTTACATAAACAAATCTCTCTGTCTATGTATAGTTGGTTGAAATAAATTGACCAAGAACAAGTTTTGGATGAGCATATTAAGTTGAAATGAATTGACTGACTTGTATTGATTCGAGGGTCTAAATCCCTTTAAATAATATTACAAGTAATAATCCTAAGAAAGGAAAGAAACAAAATAAGAAAAAGCTAATTCTTCTTAAACAAGTAAGGAAACATAATATAAACTTCCTAATATTCTAATGAATCAATTTTAGTTGGAATTATTTTCCAGCTCGGTTTCTATTGACTTTTAAATGCCTGCAATCTTCTAGCAGTGCGAGTATTTTTTTTAATAGAATAACAAAATTCACGTACTTCTTTTGGACCTAACCTTTTTCAAAAAAAAAAAAAAAAAAATTCAATTATGTAGAATGAATAATTCATAACTAAATGCTGACGCTTTCACCAAAGGAAAAAAAAATAATTGTATTATTGCTTTCTTTTCTGGACCAGTTTCCTATCACTGATTAGCAGACCTAGAGGACTTGTTGCTGAATTAATTGCTTGGATTTTGTGTTTTGGCAATATTGAATTGGATTCTGAACTTTTCTTTAGCTTCTGAAATTGTTTTGGATTTCTGATTGATGCTGTTGAAATTGTTGCTGAAATTGTTTTGGAGTCTGAACTTGCTTTGTGCTGAAATGCTTTGTGGGCTGGTTGGAATTGGTTCTTTTGATGGCATTGATTTGTTTTTTTTCTTACTTGGGCTGCTGCTGGTTTGCCCTGCTCTGCTGGTGCTCAATGAAATGGATTACTGCTGGCTTTGTTGATGGCATTGCTTTTGGTGTTCTGCTGGTGATCCTTGCATGAATGGTGCCGCTGCTATTTTGTCCTTTCAATGCCAGTGCCGCTGCTGGATGTTCCTAGCACTGCTGGGCTGCTATTGTGCTCTTTTCTTCTAGCTTTGGAAAAGGTTGCTATTCGTGCTCTGCTAATGCTGCTAATATTCCCTCAAATGGGCTATTGATGCAGTCTTTATTTTGCAAGGCTGGTGCTATTTTTTAAATTTTTGATTGCTGTTTTTTTTTCTGTTATTTTATGTTGTATTTGGAAAAGGGTTGACAAAATTCCCCCTTTTCTCAGTTGTAAATGTTTGTCTATGAAATAAAAAAATCTCTTTTCCTTTAAAAAAAAAAAAAAAAAAGATGCATTTTTGCAAAAAAAAAAAAAATAAAATAAAATTAAAAGAAAAAAAACCATGCTATTATGGTATTAAGCACCACTGCACGGGTGCCATTATAGAAGAAAAACACATCTACAATAATTATTGATATGTAAGCAGGTGAACTTTGTACATTCTGCGATATATGCGAAATACTCTACCAAAATCTACGCAAACGTTCTTCGCAATGTAACATAGCCTAAATTTTTTGTTATCAGGTTTGTGAGAACTAAAACGATGTGTAAGCTATTTTGTATAGAATAATTGATGGCAAAACCATGGAAAATATATAATCTTTCTGGGAAACTTGTCCACATAAAAAGCCTACCTGGTGGAATTGATGCCCCAAAATTGTGATTCTTCAAAACTAGACTGGAAACCAAGTGCATAGGGTCCCAAAAACATAACAGAAAGAAGGATTGATCTAAGTTGGGTCCAGCCGGGAAGCCATGTGAGTGCAACCCGATAAAAGGAAGGCTCCAAAGTCAAAAAGGATCGTCGTCACTGCACCTATGCCGTGATAGCGCCATATTTAGAGAATTAGTCCGTTATGGCACTAACGAAGTCGAAACTTCATGAAACTTGACACTCAAGAACCCACTTTGTCCACTTGCGTGTTTCCAGTGTGTTTAATGAATTTGGATGAGCGAACAGATGACTTGTAGACATCGCGTGACAAGACAAGCTACACAATGTACTAAGTCATGTTTAACATCCTATATGTGTAAAATGCCCCTCCCTTGGCTCAAATGTATGGATCTAAGTTGGTTTCAGCTGGGAAGTCATGTGAGTGCAACCCAGTAAAAGGAGGGCCCCAAAATCCAGAAGGATCACCATCATTGCACCTTTACTGTTATAGTGCCATATTCGCTGTATGAGTCCGTTATCGCTTTAACGAAGTCGAAACTTTGTGAAACTTGACAATGGTGACCCCATCGTGTTCCCTTGTATGTTTCAATGTGTTCAACAACTATGGATGAGCGAACGGATGAGATGTAGACATCACTTGACAATATACGTTACACAACGTCATGTTAAGTCAAGTTTAATACCCTATATGTGCAAATGCCCCCCCTCTCCCTGCTCGATCGAGTTGATGAAGCTGGGTTCAGCATGGAGGACATGTGAGTGCATTCTAGTAAAAGGAGGGCCCAAAATCAAGAAGGATCACCATCATTGCACATATGCTGTTATAGAGCCATATCTACGGCATAGTCTGTTATGGCACTAACGAAGTCGAAACTTATGACACTTGACACTCATGACCCCATCATGTCCATTTGCATGCTTCTAGTGCGTTTAATGAATTTGGATGAGCGAACGGATAACTTGTGTATATCACGTGACAAGACAAGCTACACAACATACTACTAAGTCGTGTTTAACACCCTATATGTGCAAAATGCCCCTCCACTGGCTCAAACACACGGATCTAAGTTGTGTCCAGCCTAGAAGCCATGTGAGTGTAATCCTGTAAAAGGAGGGCCCCAAAATCAAGAAGGATGGTCGTCACTGTACCTATACCGTGATAGTGCCATATTCGCGGCATGAGTTTGTTATGGCACTAATGAAGTCAAAACTTCATGAAACTTGACACTCATGACCCCACCATGTCCAATTGCATGCTTCCAGTGTTTTTAATGAATTTGGATGAGTGAACGGATGAGAGGTGGACATCACTTGACAAGATATGTTAGACAATATGACGTTAAGTTAAGTTTAACACCCTATATGTGCAAATACTCCTTCCCAAGGCTCGAACAAGTTGATCAAACCTGGGTTCAGCAGGAAGGCCATGTGAGCACATTACGGTAAAAAAAGGCCACAAAATCAAGAAGGATCGCCATCACTGCATCTATACCGTTATAGCACCATATTCGCTGCATGAGACCGTTATAGAGTTAACGAAGTCGAAATTTTATGAAACTTAACAATGGTAACCCCACCGTTTCCCACTATTGTTTCCAGTGTGTTCAAAGACTATGGATGAGCAAACGGATGAGATGTAGACATTGCTTGGCAAGATACGTTACACAACGTGACGTTAAATTAAGTTTAACACCCTGTATGTGTAAATACTCCATCTCCTGCTCGAACGAGTTGATCAAATCTGGGTTCAGTAGGGAGGCCATGCTGAGTGCATGCCGGTAAAATGAGGGCCCCAAAATCAAGAAGGATCACCATCAGTGCATCTGTGTCGTTATAGAGTGCTATATACGCGGTATGAGTCCGTTATGGCCTTAACGAAGTCGAAACTTTGTGAAGCTTGACAATAGTAACCCACCGTCTCCCATTACATGTTTCCAGTGTGTTCAAAGATTATAGATGAGCGAACGGATGAGTTGTGGATATCACGTGACAAAATACGTTACACACCGTAACGTTAAGTCATTCTTAACACTCTATATATGCAAATTCCCCCTTTCCCTGCTCGAACGAATTCATCTAAGCTGGGTTCAGTAGGGAGGCCATGTGAGTGCGTGCTCTTCCGATCTCGGCTCCAAAATAAAAAAAGATAGCCATCACTGCATCTATGCCTTGATAGCGCCGTATTCACGGCATAAGTCTATTATGGCACTAACGAAGTTGAAACTTCATGAAACTTGACACTCATGCCCCTACTGTGTCTACTTGTGTGTTTCCAGTGTGTTTAGGATGAGCGGACCGATGACTTGTGGACATCACGTGATAAGACAATCTACACAACATACTACTAAGTCATGTTTAACACCCTATATGTGCAAAATGCCCCTCCCATGGCTCAAACATAGGGATTTAAGTTGGGTTCAACCGGGAAACCATGTGAGTGCAACCCGGTAAAAGAGGGCCCCAAAATTACTAAGGATCGCCATCACTGCACATATACCGTGATAGCGCCATATTCACTGCATGAGTCTGTTATGGCACTAACGAAGTCGAAACTTCATAAAACTTGATACTCATGACCCCACTATGTCTACTTGCTTGTTTTCGGTGTGTTTAATAAATTTGGATGAGCGAACGGATGGCTTGTGGACATCACGTATGTGACAAGACAAGCTACACAACGTACAACTACGTCATGTTTAACACCCTATATATGCAAATACCTCCTTTCTTGACTCGAACTTGTTGATAGAACTTGGGTTCCATAGAGAAGCCATGTGAATGCTTTCCGGTAAAAAGAGGGCCCCAAAATCAAAGATGATTACCATCACTGTACTTATGCCGCGATAGCGCCACATTCGCGGCATAAGTTCGTAATGGCTTGAACCAAGTTGAAATTTTATGAAACTTGACACCCCTGACCATACCATGCCCCCATGTATGTTTTAAGTGCTTTTAGTGAGTTTAGAGATGTGATCAAAGGAGTTGTCGACATCACGTGACAAAATACGATACACAATGTGGTGTTAAGTCATATTTAACAACCTATATGTGCAAATGCCCCCCCTCTGACTGGAACGAGTTTATCTAAGTTGGGTTCATCGGGGAATCCATGTGAGTGCATCCCGGTAGAAAGAGAGCCCCAAAATATAATGGATCACCATCACTACTACAATGCCGTGATAGCGCCACATTCGAGGTATGATTCTGTGATGTGCTGAATCAAGTTGAAATCAAATGTAACTTGATATCTTCATCCGTTCCACGTCTCCATGCATGTTTCAAGTGTGTTTACTGAGTTTAGAGGAACGATCGAAAGAGTTGTGTGTGATAAATGTTCGTTTGAGCACTTATTTAATCATTTAAATGAGAAAGTTGTAACAATTTAACGTGATTTAATAAAAAATAATCTAGAAACCTTGACGGAAAAACAAAAGAGGTTGAGAAAACTGAAGTGGAGAAAAAAAAAAAGATTCAAAATCCTGCCCAATTTTACATGTGGGTTTTTGTTGTCCTCAATGTATCCACAATGTCCATTACTTTTGTATATCACATACCACGGCACACATTCCTTGATCTCAACTGAAGCGCCATATCATTATTAAGACATTTACATTGATTCTAAAAGTCAGTTAAAACTATATGGAAACAATAAAATTGTTCAATCTAACATAACGGCCTAGATGCCGTTATTTTGTACAAGTCACGGCATGTATGTGGTGATTTGGATCTGACCATCATAATTCCTAGTATCAGGAGGAAACATATACTCCCACTCTAAAAAAAAAACTGTAACAAGATTGAGTTTGCTATTTTATATATATATATATATATATATATATATTTCTGTTTTTTCAAAGATTTGAGAGTTTTGTGGTATACCTCAATACATAAACCTAATTGCACTTTTTTTTTTTTTTTTCGCGAAGGAAAATTGTTCTAAGATTTCTCATTAGCAAAATTCCTTAACAAGCATAAAGGTGGGGCTACATAATAAATTAACAATCTACGTGAATACCGCAATCCTTCCAGCAACTTGGTCAAGATCTTGTTGGCCACTTGATATGATTCTTTTTCCACCTCTTGGATCAATGTCAAGGATCTCCATATTCTGCAATTGTTGAAGTATGTTGCGAGCAATAGGCCCACTGCTTTTGCAAAAATGGCGTGGGCTTCCATTCCTCTTGTTCCCACTATATATCCTACGGAAGGCACCAACACCAAGGCCTTTCCGAATAAACATCTTCCTAGCCATAGAAGAAGCCCTGATGTAGTACTAGCCAGGATCATAAGGAGCAAGTTCTTTGAATACAGCAGTTCTCACAATATCAGTCCACTCTGGAAGCCCCATCTTGCCCGAGCGCTTCAGCTGAGCAGCCATAAGCCTTCACGAACTCATGAGGAGAGAGGTCCTTCACAGTATTGGCAGTCGCCATCGTCGCAGCCAATCTGCAATCACAGTAGCTCCCAAGACCACTTCTCTGCTAGATAACGAAGCTACTATCTAGCCTAATTAATTACACTTTTTTGGAGTGGAATGGAGAAGTCGTTAGTGGAGGGGTCAGCTGAGGGATGGAGAGTGGATCTTTATTTACATATTGATTTTTTTTGTTTAGATACTCTATGTAGACAAAAGTCTTAGATGATATTTTTTTAAATAAAAGTTTTTGTTGACCTCTTGTTTTAAAGAAAACACCCAAATTCTTTTTGTTTCGTGTTGTAGAATGTGGTTTGCTGCTATTGGATATGGTATTGACCGTGATTGCAGCGGTCGGCGGTGATATTGTTGGCCGATTCTTAGGCGGTGATGGTAACAATTGTTAGAAAACTACACTTTGATGTGAAGTAAAAATAGAAATTCTAGTAAACTTTTATGGGATTTTGGCGGTGGTGGTCGTTAATTGACAGTGGTGGTGGCGACAATGGTAGGTGATTGTGGAGGTGGCGGTGATGGTGGTGGTGGTGGGAAAAGTTGTCAGTCGTTGATTTTTTTGTTACGCAGAGTTGACGATGGTATTTGACTTTGTTACTATGGACGGTGATGGCAATGTTAGGTAACAATGTTAGGGATTTATGATATTCGTTACTATAGCATTTGTTATTATGGTATTTGTTACTACTTTCTTTTGTTACTATGTGACAACGATTGCCGGATGTGATGTAGTGGTGCGACGGAGGGTTGTCAATTTGCGTTGTTGCGACAACATATTGTTACTACAGTATTTGTTACTACTTTCTTTTGTTACTATATGACAGTGATTGCCGGTTGTGACGCAGTGGTCCGATGGCGGGTTGTTACTTTATGTTGTTGTGACAGCATTTTGTTACTGTATATGTGGTGCATGGCCCTTGGGGTGTTGTAACAGGTTGTTATTATGTGTCAGATGGTTGGTAAAAAAGTGGCGGCGCAATGGTCTTGTTACTTTGTGGTGTAGTTTCTACCGCTTAAAAACTAGTCCGAAATAAATTGTTAATTTCAAAAAAAAATAAATAAAATAAATTGTTAATGACTAGTATAAATCATTTTCTAAAATTAGTGAGAAAATAATAATGTACAAATATCTAGAAATATATATATATATATATATATATATATTTGCCACTATGTCACAGCGTAAGTGTATATTTACGAATAGTTTCAATTAAGTACCTATTTCTTTTTTGTTTGGACATTAATTAAGTACCTATTTGTCTTAACATCCCTTCGTGAAATCTCGTATTATATTTCAGATATATTTTCCCAACATGAACAAGCAATATATTCCATGCCAATGAGTACCACTCGTGGAACAATTTTAAGACCTTCATAAAACACCTCGGTACAAAACCATATGACCATATTGCAGTGATCCATGGCATATAGATGAAGAGGAATCTTTCATTCAATGAATAATTGAGCATAACCAATTGGGTCAATTAACAAAGTTTCGTGCCCTTATTAAAATGCCTCATTGAATTTCATTTTATGTCGCATGTTTTTTCTTCCAGTATGATAGATTTTTCTACCAATACCAATAAAATATATTGAAATAGAAACATCTTCATAGTTACTATATGCGAATTATAAAGAGTATTGGATTTCTAAAACCTATATTGCACCTTTGAATAAATCTGTCATTCTATAGAAAATACCTTCCAAGGCACTCACTTCCTTTACCACTAAAATCTAAGTTCAGTTGTTCTTTCTTCCTTTCTTTTTCCCCCCTTTTAGGAACACCAACAAAGCGTCAATGTGGTTTTTCAGGCCTTCTTGGCTTTAATTCTAAAGTTCTGCTTTAGGAAAAAGAGAAAAACAAAATCTAACTTGTTCTTTAAATGGAAAAGCTTTAGGCAAATATATACTTAAAAAGTTGAGATTCATTAAAATATGAACTGCATAATTATAGGTCTAGAAATAAAAACATCCAGAAAACAACCAGAACGACATGACAAGATGGCAATAAGAGTTGTGCTATTTGAAGAAGGTGGGATACAAAAAGTCTAATAAAAACTGACACACATGCCTCTTTTGTGAACTCTTTGTCTACTATTTTGTCCAAATATATTTATTCTTGCAATAATAATAATCATAACTAAGTTGAAGGAAAAAAGCGTATATGCAAATATGCCAACTCAATAATTTAGATAAGGCTAATAATATTATCACCAACCACGAGTTGTATTGTTACTTTAATAATCTCAATTGAAATTACTTACGTAACCGCATTGATTTCTAAACATAAATATTTTTTGCCCCTGTTTCCACTATCCCACGGCAAACTATATCCCCCGCCACCTCTTTGTTTCTTCTCATCTTTTGTATTTAATTAGCGTCTTTCCTTCTTCTTCGGGGATTATATTGCGGGTTGAGCCTTGAAACGCGAAGAATTAATAAAATATTATACATTGGTTGGGATTATATATGTCGAAGACAAGAAAACTTTTGAACCTTTTGTCTTGTTCCTACTTTGAGAACATTGGATTCTCTGTGAGTAATTAGTCCAACCATCTAAAAAAAATAAGAAATTACATTAGAAAATTGAGCCCATGAAAGCTAGACATTGAATTCGAAAAATTCCTTATAAACCTCTTCTTTCGTTTATTATTATACTTTCATTCTTCCAATTCACTAACGTCAATGTTTATTAAATAGGAGTATATAAGGAAAATTAAGAAAATTAACTAAAGAAGGAGAACTATATATGACTATATATAATTTTAGGACATTTAAAAAAGGACTAATAGATTATATTTGCGAGATGTATCGAGTGTTTAAATCACAGGAGTACAAAAGACGTGGATTTACCATTAAAAGCTTTATAATGCTAAAGTGCAATATATAGGTACTTAGTATGATGTCTGTATTGATAATTATAGAATTTTGGATTATTTGAAAAAGAAAAAATTGCCACATACTATGGTAAAATAAAATAAATAATCCAAAACAATATCTGTCAATTAATTCATTGATTGGCATTATCAATGTCATGTATAACCCACGTTTTTCTTTTTTCATTATCCAACTCTAGATGTGAAAATTCGAAATACCGGGTTTGGATTGATTTAAAACAGCAGCAGTACTTAATATATATATATATATATATATATCTGTTCTAATTACCTTGTATTTTATGTTGGAAAATGGCTTTGAAATATGAATAGCTAAATGAGAAATTGTGTCATTATAAAGAGAAGCTTTGTTGACTGCTTTAACTACTGTTCCATCCATCAGGCAAAGATATTCAATTTCTATTTTTCACATAGATTAAGAAAATTTAATTAAGTTATTAGAAATGTAAAATTTTGGAATGTATTTCATAATATCCATTTGATTTATTTAATACTAGATTTTTCACCCGTGCGTTGCATAGGAAGATCGCTTAATAATTAAACTACATAAAAAATATTACAAAATTTTAATCAAGTTAAGAAACATAATAAGGAATGATTTCTAACATCCCAGTAACCTGTTTATTGTTCTTGTAATGTTTCATTACTTAAAATGATTAATGTAAAAATTCAATAAATTAACAAACTACACTTTGGTGTTGATATAAAAATTCTTGAAAACATTTTCAAATACTATTTTCTCATTCGCTCGAGAATCTTTGAGCTCTTATTTTTGGCTCATTCGACTCCATTCGTCCTGTTTCCAAATATACTAAAACCATTCAGTTCAACTGACTAACTAATCACCATATGTACATATTAAGCGAGCATGCATGTTATAACCTGAGTAAAAAAAAATTCCTTAAAAGTGACACTTGAGTACAAAGTTCAGG
>CAVNYN010287778.1:0-13015 GCA_963692815.1 Nyctanthes arbor-tristis | reverse complement strand
TATATTCTCTAGTCCTAAATTTAAGTTGCTTCTTAGATTAGAATAGATAGAGCATTTAATTGTTAGTTTAAACAAACTCACTATTCTTTGATAAACTATTAATTTCCTTATTCAATTGGTGTGAAATTGACTCAAGTGAAATAGGTGACAACTTTCCCTGTGGGATCGACATTCGGGACTCTTCTAGTCCTATACTACTTGAACGATATCGTGCACTTGCGATTTCGCCTATCAAAGCGTGACAGAAATATAAGAATTGAAAGATCTAAAACAACCTACTATTGTTATTTGAATAAGTATTACATTGGTTAGGTTCTTAAGTTCTAAAAGAAAAGTCCTGAGTTTGAATCACACATGCCCCTCCCCTATGTTCTCTTAAAAAAATAAAATAAAATAAAATGAAAACTACCATCATCTACCCAATTAATGCAAAAGTAAAGTACAATAATGAGAAAGAAAGCGAGTTAAAGCCAAGACCCCTATAATCTGACATCTTAATTAGATTCTTAAACCCTTGGTTAAGGGTTCAATTCTCCACTTTTAAAATCCCCTTTGTAATCTCGAAAAAAAAAACAAGTTAAAAGTGTGTTCGACTTAAATTTTTTGAAAATTGATTTTGTGAAAAAATGATTTTTTATATAATTGAAAAGTAAGAAAAAATTACGAATTTATGTGTGAAGTTATTTTAATAGATAAATGTATGATTGAAAATAAATATGAGTGATAATTGATCTCGAAAAATCTAACAAACCAACTCTAAATTTTTATGAAAAAATTAAAACCAGTAAACACGGGCAACCTGGCCTTCATGAAAACATCTAATTTCCAGTAACTTCAAAGAGACTTAAAATTCATCCAAAATAGGGACACGAATAAGTCGTGGTTACATAAGGAGCGCAAATTCTTACACAGTACCACATCCTAGTAACCTACATGTCCACGGTAATTTTGGCATCCACGTGTGAGAACTCTTCAAAGAAGGCCTTGAAGTGCTCGTACGAATGCCTTATGTCGTCAACTCCACACATTTCTCTTATGCTGTGCATCGACAGTTGAGGAGCTCCTACATCAACTGTGCGGATACCTACACCACTTGCCAAAATAGGCCCGATAGTAGAACCACAGCCCATGTCATTCCGAACCACGAAATCCTGCATTTTTTGAATTTTCATTCAAATTTTATAATATATATCATTCAATTCTGCGATCCCACAAATGAATAGTGCATGGATACGGAAAAACATTCATCTTTTCACTTATATATGTGTGGATACTCTTGTTCAAGAAAAAAGTGATGAACTTCGACCTTAGGCCTCTCGTTTGGATGCCATGTTACACACATCTCACCTTAAGCTATTAGAAAAGCAACTCAGTAATGTATTAAAGCTTGAAGCATGTTTGTGATGTCTGAAATTATATTTAAGTGAGTTGTAGGTCCAAAAATGCGTACATAGAATGATGTCTACAATTCCCAACCTGTATAGGAAGACCATGCTTGGTTCCTATCTCCTGAAATACAAAGGAAGTTACTGCATTGGTTGCATAACGTTGATTTGCATTATGCTTAATGACGAGCCCTCTGTGCATTTTAGGTTGATGATTTTCTTCATGTTTGTCCTGGCAAAAAAAATAAATCATCATGTGGAAGATAGCCAGTAGCAGATCCTGGTAAGGAAAATGCTATTGGTACAATAAAAACATAGAACAGATTGTACAAATACATGTGTGGTAAACAGTAAACAGCGTTGCACATACCGTATAATTAGGATGCAAGGCATGAGCCATGTCGGCCGAGACCAGAAAACTCCTCTGAATTGCTTTTGGCAGCAACTGTACAGCAATCAAATTGATGAAATAAAAATAAGCTCAGCCAGAAAATGGAGAAAAAAAATATGAATAAGTAAATCTGGTAAACAGCATCTTGCTAAAGGTACTCAAGGTGCTGCTACAACACTGACAAACCACCAGATCATGTTTGGCTAAGGTTTAGTTAGAAGCAAGTCTACTCATATGTAAATAAGTTTTTGAATGAAGAATATTGTTCTAGGTCAAAGTAGAGACAAGTCAATTCCTTCTAATTGACAGTGTTGCTGATTGTTGCTTTCAAAAGAGAGAACAAAAAATATTTACTTAACCAAACATGTTTAGAGAAAAACATAACATTAATTACAAGTAACTTCATAAGACTGTCCAATCCAGCTTAAAAAATCATAAGAAAAATAATAATCAAATTAATGGAGTTGAACGCCTGCCAACAAATCTTACTTTGCAAAGGACGTCTTCATGTGAGACGCAAATGATCTACCAGCCAACCTAGACATTTAAGTGAATTACAGAATACCTTAAGTTCAGAAGAATGGAGGGAAGTAAGGTGCACCAAGGTTGGGTGATTTTCGAAATAGCAGCAAAATATTCAGGAAATTAAGGGGAATGATAGTTAAATGAATGAAATTTACGATTGATGTTATATCATATGTTTAACTTAAAACTTGAAGTAGATTGTTATTTCATTATTTAATGTGGTGTTCAAAGTCAATTTAACTTTGAAGAACTTTCCAGAAATGATGCTATTAATCTATCTGACTTATGGCCAATCAACTGAATCTTGTTTCAAAATATCATTAGTCTAATCTGGATTACGGACTCCAAAAATTCACAGTGCATTGATTACTTAGAAGGAAATGAAAAATAAATTAACTGGATATCACTACCTTCATATCTGAGCTGAAGGAACCAGTTATTCGGGACAAAGCATCCAACATAACAGGAGATCCAGCTCCTTGTGCTGAATCAGATCCCACTTCCTCGTGATCAAACAAGGCAACCATTCTTACACCAGTTTCATCATGGAGATCACTTTCACTAGAGGTCGACTCGATTAGTGCCTGAATTGTAAACACGGAAAGAAAAAGAAAAGAAATGTAGTTTAATTGACAATAATCACACATACTAAATCCACAGGTACTTCTATGAATGTTAATGCAAGTTTGATCTCAACTATGTTCGGGTTCCTCTTTGATTATACATTCCAATTTCTGGCTAAGCATTAGTAAGAACGCGGAACATGGACAGGAGGAGGCTCGACAGCGAGCAGGCAGCTGGAAATATATCAAATCTCACAAAACTTGCGGCTCATAAACAAAAGAAAAGAACATGTTAATTAAACTACAAATTGAACCTAACTTGATATGACGTGGGAAGACTAAAGAAATGGAAAATTCAGTCAGGAAGATATCACATTAAAGCTAGCATGTCAAATTTCATGAATTATATATATATCAGGATACTATCACACAACATTGCCGGCAAAATTTTAGAAAGATTATGAGCACACACCTTTAGCGAACAAAATGACATGCAGAGATTATCTAGTCTCCCAGAGAAAATAAATTCCTTCATGGCACCAGCAATAATACTTGGTTGAGTATCACATGCTTGCAATTCAAAATCACATATGTCTTCTGGTGCACAGCCTGTCTGAGCCGCAACAAGCTGAAATAAGCGGAACAGGAAAAGACAAAATTATGAGAACATATTCGGGATCTCTAAAATAAAATTTAAAAATGGTCAAGATGCAGTAATCTTTAGAATATTTCCAAAATCCTTTCAAAAAGTTACAAAAGGATAAAAGTAAACGGGAATCAGAAAAAAGAACCTAAACAAAATGTTTACATGCAAAAGAAGGGAATGGTGCTTTTGATTGTTTTTTGGCTCCTTCGTCTTCTTCCCATCATTTGAAACTTCAGTTTCAACTGAACAATTCTCAGCAACAGGTTTGCTGAGCTCAGCCTGCACAAAGGATGCCAACTTGTTTAAGAGAAGCATAGTTTCATGAACAGAATGCAGTATAATGTTAAAGAATGTCGAACCACATACAATTTCTTTCATGGAATTAAACTATATATTATGATTTGTTGCACCTTACTGACATTTCGGCAATGAAACTGCTTTGTGAAACACTGAGGGGTCATATTCCTCTCAGTTATTTTCTAGTTGGCAGAGTTCAAATCTATCATGGTAATTTAAGGTAAAAACGAAACTTCAAGCTACAACATAAAATGACCAATGTCTGCTTGAGAGAATGATCTAATACAAATCTTGAATCAAGAACATTGGAAAATCGAAATTAATCCGATCAATCCTAATTTATTCTAATAAAGTTGAAAGAATTTCTAATATGTTCTATAGATCTAATATTGGAGTCAAATAATCATCAGGTGTCAACTTTGGTTTGCCATTACATAGTTTTCACATGAGCAAAAAGTAAAATCATTCTTCTTAATATTATAAAACTATAAACTAATATTCTGCGTGGCATCTAGGTTCAGGGCCCACTTAATTCATTTCAAAACCGTTATCAGATCAATAGTCATTGGATGTGTTATGTGTAATCTAAACATATTTCAAACATGTTTTTGTTCTCAAAAGGAAGTTGGTTACAGAGTAACTTTTATCTATTGCTGAAGCTCAAAACATGCTTCAAACGTCCTCAAACATGCACAAAAAACAAAGCTGAGGACCTTACACTATTTATAGAATTACCTTAATTGATGTTGCCAATATTGGAGCAAGATGACTCTGTGTATTAACCTTGAATCCATCATTAACTCCTCTAATCCAAAAAAGATGGCAGCATAAATGAGTTATCTAGAATCCAAATAAGCATGCATAGTCCAGTAACAAACCTATAAATCTCTATTGAAGTACCTATCCAAGTGTATTGCAAGAGTAGGGATTCGCATTATGGGTTCCTCAATTCTGACAAGCCGATGAGAGTAGGATTCCCCCCCATCTTTATTCTCTCTAATTATTATTCTTCCAGCAATACTTAAATCACGATCAAACCACGTATGCCACAAGCCACCTCCATAGGTCTGCACGCCAACTTCCAAAAACCCACCTTTTGATACCTGAAATGTTGCAAATAGAATTTTTTTAATCACTGAATCGTCTTCTTCTCAGCCACAAAAAAATACATTCAAAAGTAAGTAAAGTTATGAGGAATCACCTTTGAAACCGGCTTTAGTTTTAGGCAGGGACTATCAGTGTGAGCACCAACTATAAAAAATCCATTCCCAGCAACATATCTATGTAAAAAATGAATACCTATGAGCCATTGAACTAATATTTAAAGTCTATTCACTCTTCGTAACTGGCTCAACATGTAGAATTAGAAACTTCAGTCTCTAAATCAGAATTAAACCTGTTGAACAAAGCTATAAATTTCCTTGATCTTCACAACTTAAATTGAGAAGATATATCAAGTTCTTACACAATAACTACATAATTGAGGGCACTTTTTTCTTATCCTTCATTAGGTAAAATTGTATATTAAATAATAGTTGACAATAAATGTCATCTTTATCCAGGAAATAAAACAATGGGAGTTGAAACGATAATGATAAAACGCAGTTGCATACTTCTTTCCAATTGCAAAGGCAACAATGGTAGAGTAATTCCGAGTGAAGAAATATTTCTTTCCCGCTTCCAAATTCCAGTCCTCTCTCTCTGATATTTGTTCATACCCGGCACCTCTTAACCTCTTTTTGGCTTCCTCTATTAGATCAAATCAATGCCCAGAAACCAGAAGTTAAATTCAAACCCCATAAAGTAATGAAATAATGACATAAACTGTGAAAATTACATGAAAGTTTTTCTTGATTAGAGAAACATTATCAAGATTAGACAAGTGAATAGATCATTACCCACTGCATGGAAAGCTGTTGGAGAAGCATTCAAGAAATGAACAAGATCGGCTGCAACCGAGTTTTCCATTTGGTATAAGACTCTTTCAAGATTCACCCAGGGCGTGAAATTTGCGTTGTTTCTAGTGCTGTCTTCGAAGGGCACAAGGGGATATGGTTAACAAGGCCCATATATGTTTAGAAGGCCCGTCTTAGCCCAGAAGGAAGGAATTTTATCATCTGCTAAAGGAGGGACAAAAGGCATATAATATTTCAAAAGAAAAGCAAATTTCAGATATTTGTTTCTTGCCGTGATCTCTCAAGAATCGAAAGTTTGTGTCAATTTCATTGAGTTTCGTGAAGTTCAAGTTTGAAGCCTTTAGGGAAGGGGACTACGAGGACGTTAAGTATGGTTAAAGAGAAGTTTAGAAACAGAGGATGTATATCCTACATGATATATGTGATTAATAACATACGTACATCTCGCTATATAGGATATGCATTTGTATCTTTTCATGTCGAGTGAGAAAAATTTAGGCACATTAGATGTACATCCTCTATGATACCTTATACGTGATGAGATTTATATGTATCATTGATCGAATGTACCACATATGATATATATCTGTTGTACCTAAATTTCTCTCCATTGAGGAACTCAACATTAGAGTCAATGTTCGATTATATTTAGATTGTGCAATTTTTTTCAAGTTATTTTAACGTTTGTAAATATTTTTTTTTCTTAATACTGGCACATTGATATTTCACTTCCACATTTTAGAACTACCATGCCTCCTCACAAGTTTTTGTTCTAGTAAATACCCCTTAATGTAAATCAGCAATACAAAGTAAAAGAAATATTATGAATAATACTATCTATCTAGACTAGAGGTCGATCTCTAGTCTAGTTGTTATTTCCTTATTGACTGTCAAATAAATTAATCCTTCCATATATTTATGAATCTCCACCTCATTCACTAATGCAGTGATGTTAACTAAACTGGACACCACAATATCTCTCAATTTTTTATATATAGCACAACTCAAACCGATATTGAAGATTGGTATATGACATCACATTCTTGCACAAACATCAGGGAGTAAAAATTTAGAGATTGATACCATACGTCCAATCTATAAACCAAGTGGTATAACTAGTATTACATGTATTGCTTATCTAAGAGAGATATGTTCAAAAGGAAAATACTAAACGTGCTTTCTAACTTGCAATATTAACGCAGTAGAAGATCTATTTTTGAGTAGTAAGAGTTTAAAAGAAAAATATAAAAGAGACAAACACGAGAAACCACGTCCTGATGGAGGAAATAACAAAAGTAGCAAAGTTAAAAGATTAAACGTCCTTATTTTAAAATTCTACTCAGAGAACGCACTGATTTCTTGATGCTATGTATAAAAGATCAAATCTACAATACAAGTTATTTTTGGTTGTAATAAATTTGCAAGTCCAAAAACATCACTTTCAAAAGGAAAAGTCTCCATTTTTTATTACATTTGTAAAAGTGTCCACTTTTTTAGATAAATTGTCCAAATTATCCTTTTTTTTCTTGAGGTAGTTTTGGACAAAATGCACTAAAAGAAGCACGAGGGACAGCCACCCTAAGGAGTCCGTCCATATTTTATTTTTATTTTTTGGATGTAACAAAAAAATTTGTAAGAGAGGGCAGTAATTTTTGGAAAGGAAAAAATTTTTAATTCATATCAAGTGCAAAATGCATATTGAAAATTTGTTATTTAACATTCTGGAAACAAACGTCATTCCGGACAAGTCAACTCTAAAATGTCTAGAATTATATCTGCTAGTTATTCAAAATAACAGTTCATGTCTCTAGAATGACAAATCTAGTATAACTAGTTAACATTTTAAAACCAAATGTCATTTCAGACAAATGAACTGGAAAATATCTAGAATTACATAGCCACAAATTGGTAGGTAAGGGTTGGCATCATGAATTGAGATGACGTCCAACAAGTCAAATTTCAAGACAAGCCGATCCAACGTATATGGTCCGAACAGAAAATGGTGACAATGCACCAGAAATAAAGGTTTGGAGTCGGTAGATTTGGGCAGAACTGAGATGTCCAATCTGAGGGTAGTTGAACCCGAGAGAGCCAATCCAATCAGATTGGACATTCTGCTTTCCTAAAAGAAGATTGAGACCTGATGTGTAATTTTCATTAATAATAGTTGATAGTTAAAACGGTTGTTAGGACATATGGTACTTCAAGACTTACCTATAGTACTTGTGTCCGAACCAAACATGTAAAATTCCCTAATCACTATGGGATATGTCGATAAATAGAGGCATAATGGTACCAAAGGGGAGAAAGCTCTGGGAGCCTAAAAAGTATAATCTAGTAAGAGAATTTTTGCCCAATTATTATTGGGTCTGATACGATCTCAACTTCCATTGCCGAACAAAAATTCATAATTAACCCGATCTGATTAGCTATCTAAACCGATCCTCACCTCCACCTCATCTAATCTTACTGACTTGGGTTGTCACATCCCCGTTATGTTTACAATTTTATTCATTGGCTCAAATATCAATACAAACAGCGGCGACGGGACGTACAAAACGAGCAAATTTGTTTTTGTTTTAGAGTTTAATATTGTCACGCCCCAGCTAATTTTCTAATATTTCTGAATATCTTATGTTATTTTACAAATTCTGTAGCGGAAGCTTTAATTCAAACAGCGTGGACGGGACGTGCAGAACAATCCAATTTATCTTGTCTTACAGGGTTTAATATACAAAGCTAATTATATAAGTTAACAAATCGTTAAACTTTTAAAGAAAACATTAAAGCTAGGTTTTTCAAGAAATATAAAAACACAAGAAATTGTATTAATAAATATATTTCATTGATTACTAAAATGCGCCAAGTCATTAGAAAACTTTTACAGGAAAAGTAGAGTTCAAATCAATATAAAGATTATAACTCACTAATTTCTTATATGTTATAAGATGTAAAAACATACATACTATAGAGGTGGGCACGAAATTATTAAATTTATAGTAACTTCAAAGGCAGATTTATACTACATTCATAACTCTACTCCATTTCACGAGCACGATCCAACTCCTGGCTTGCCTTGCTTTTCAGATGTTCTAGCTTCAATCATCTACAAAAATTGTAGTAAAGAATGGAATGAGTACAAAGTACTCAGTGAGTAACAAAAACCCTTTGATTTACCTTTTTATATGAAAGATTTATTTTCCAAAAAGTCATTCAATGCACAAAACTTTTCAATGCATAGATGGGCTCTATCACTAGTTAAACTACTACTCGTGGTGCGTGCCGAAATCATATCAATTCAATCATAAGTGGATCCACATTTGAATCTCGGTTGACCCCTACCGGAATTCCAAACAGATTAATACAGATACAGAGCAAATACCATACTAATCGTCGCCCATCTCGGTATCATTAGATAGCTCATAGTGTGGCAACAGAGCATAGCAGAATAGATACAGAACAGGTAGAGCAACTAGTGATTCAAAATGCAATATATCAATCTTTCTTTTCAATGCATCAGAATCCAGAATCCATATCTATTGCTTTAATCAAATACATGTTTAGCATTTCAAAACATCATCAATGTTAAAAAAGAAATCAAAGTGATAGTTACTCACCTCAAATCTTCTTCGAATAATCTCAAGTAGAACAACGTCATTAAAACCTTGATTAAAGCTATTTTTCAAGCTATAATCCTTCCATATATGGTAAGGGACCATTTTCAAAGGATAAATAAGTGTTTTGGAGATCTTTTATTGGTTTTCTCCTTCCATTGGCCATGTTGGACGAATTTTGGGGCTTGGGAGAGAAAGGGGATGGTTTGGTGTTGGGGGAGAAGATTGAGGGCCTTTAGGCCTTTATATAATAATTGGAATTGAGTTAGTTTTAATAAACTTTGAGTTCCGCCAATGACATTTTGACACGTGGCGCAATATGGTACCGCACACTTGGCGGGAATTTATCTGAGAAGTCCTTCCCCTTTGCATTATCTTTCAATTAAGTCACGGTACTTTAGTTTATGTTAATTGAAGACTGAATACTTTCTCTATCGTCAATTGAGTAACAATCTTTTAATTCAATACAATCTCATTGTTATATTGTAATTATTGATAGTCTTGTAACCATTCAAGTACAATCATATGATCATATTTCAATTTTCATCATTCAATTGAATAGCAACTTGCTTTAAAATTTTACGGGGTGTTACAAATATTCTCTAAAACTAATTTCTTAAACTAATAAGTTGTTAAATTTTAAAGAATCATTAAACTAGGATTTTCAATAAAATGTGAAAAACACAACAAGTATATTAATAGATATAGTTCATTGATTAACAAAGCAAAATCAGATCATTAGAAAGCTTTTATCTTAAAAAGTAAACTTCAAATCATTATAAAAACTATAATATATATTATAAGGCATATATATTATAGAGAGATGGGCATACTTATAAATATAAAAGGTATTAAGTTCATAATTGTTTTCGTATTATCTTCAAAGACAGGTGTTCACTACATGTAAAACTCTATTCCCGTTAGAAAGCATGCTCTAACTCATGGCTCGCCTTACTTTTCAAATATCATATCTTCAATCATATACAAAATTATAGAAAAAGGGAGTGAGTACGAAGTACTCAGTGAGTAACAAAACTCTTTGATTCACCTTTCATTTGAAAGATTTATTTTCAAGAAAATCATTGAATGCACAAAGCTTTCAAATGTATAAAAGGGCCTCATCACCAGTTAAACTACTACTCGTAGCGTGAAAGAATCTTATCATTCAATATCAATTCAATCATGACTATGAACATTTAAGTGCATCCACATTCAAATCCCGGTTGGCCCCTATCGGAATCTCAAACAAAGCAAATACTATACTGATCGTCGCCTATCTCGGTATCATTAGATGGCTCCTACTACGGCTTTAACCAAATGCAAAATGAGTAGAGCATCAACTAGTTATTCAAATATAATATATTAATCTTTCTTTTCAATGTATCAAAATTCATGTTCCTTTCATAGAGGACTTCAATCAAAATCCATACTTATCTTGTCAAAACTTCATGAACGCAAAAAGAGAATTAAAGCATTAGTTACTCATTTCTTTAATTTGATTTTTCCGAAGATTCTTTGAGTTATTGACAAATATCTTCAAAACATTTATTTCTACACTTAACTAAACTCTTCCATCAACCATGTACACCACATATTGAATCAAGACTTAATTCAACTCTTCAAGTAAGGATTGTTTAGTTTTCCTGTTTGGGCAATGCATATTTGAAACTATTTTAAAATCAAGAATGGTGTCGTATGCTTATGAAATTTTCCCAAAAGGTACAAAACTCATATAAGTTCATCATATATGAAACTGAGCTCAAGAATACTAAGTCGGGAATGCCAAAATATTTTTCAACCTCCTAAAAATCTGTCCTCGAATGCCTACTGACCACTTTCACAAAACATGTCAGAAAAACTTTTACCGGTCTCCAAACAGTGTCATTCAAATTCCAGATAAAAGACAACATATAGAAGATCATTTTTCAACTTGTATCTTATTAAAATTCTATATATACTATCAGTTATAACCTTTTAAAATTGAAGAGCAGAAACTATATACATAATACTTCTGTCACGCCCCCCGTTGTTCTATCAATATTATTATGTTATTTAATCCAAATAGAGGAAGCTTTTGTATTGTTTTATTAAAACTCTGATACTAACAAGGGACAAGACTTGTCAATCAAATAAGTTCTGCTATTTCTCTTTAGGCGAGATGATATTGTTTGACATCTTCAATTTATCTAAAGTTGTATCATTTATGAAATTTCTTTTGCTTTTGTAAAAATTTGTTTACACACTTAAGGTAATTTAATTCAATATCACAAGAATTGTTCTTCATGCTTAATCTATATAAAAGAACAAAGCATACGTTAATGCCCGTGGCACGCATTAATGCCTTCCAAATACTAAGTTGGTAATGGCAATACAATGTTAAGTGGATCCACAATAACTTTCCGGTTGGCCCTTACCGGAACTCCTCATCAAAGATCATTATCAATTCAAAGCAATTTCCATACTACTCGTCCCTATCTTGGAGTCATTGGATAGGTGATAGCATGGAATCAATCGAAGGAAACAAATACAAAACAGGTAGAGGAATGCTAGTGATTTTTAAGCAAGAAAAACATTTCATTTCACATCAAAACACATGCATATTTTTGAAAACTTATGCAAAAAGGAAAATCCAAAATAATGAGTTACTCACCTTTCTTATGTCTTTAAAGATTAATGGGTATTTGTGAGTGACAAGATACCTCTAATGTCACGCCACCACTTTTATTACTTTATTATTATTGTTTATATTCAAGAGCGGAAGCTTTTGAGTTTTAATTTCATTTGTTTGGGCAAATTGTAGGGACGGGATTTACAAAAAAAACAGTTTGCATGACTTTATTTAAATTTAGAACGGTTCAAAGAACACCAAAGGTTAGATAGATATTTCATTTATTAACTTAGCCAAGCAAAACTTTTTCCATTGACATACTTATCGATACAAAATTACCAGACTCAAGTATAGTTCTTAGGTAAATTTATAGCCAAAATATATCTTATAACTCCAAAGATGTGTTTCCTTCTACAGGCCAAATCCATTTCCATCCACAAGCATGCTCTGGTCCTTGACTTGCTTGGCTAATATCTTGCTTCCATTATTTACAAAATGGTAGAAAATATGGGAGTAAGTAAAACGTACTCAGTGAGTAACAAAATACCTTGATTCGCCTTTTGTTTAAGAAATGCATTTTTAAAGAAAACCATGCAATGTCACAAAACCTTTGAATGCATGAAAGGGCCCTATCACCAGTTAACTACTACTCGTGGTGCGCACATAATTCAATATCAATTCAAGAGGGCCAAGATCACATAGCACGGCCATAATACCAACAAAAATACCACAGAACCAAAATGACTAAGACCACCTCGCAAGGTCATATTCCACAAAGCAATGCAACACGGGTAGGGTGTTAACTAATGATACCATTGCAACAAACCATTTTATTTACATAATGACAATGCACCAAAATCCCAATTCCTTTATATAATACCAATGCATAAAAAATCCATACATGTCTTAAGAAAACATTACATGAAATAGAACCAACGTATCGGTTACTCACCTTTTTGCCACAAATAATCTTTGAACAATTTTTGATGGAAGATACCTTTAAAACTTTGATATTTCACAAACAAAGTGTCTTATTTAAGTGGGGATTATATATATATAGAGAGAGAGAG
>CAVNYN010287777.1:42415-150600 GCA_963692815.1 Nyctanthes arbor-tristis | reverse complement strand
CTTGAGTCTTTGAGAGAAAAATTGGCGAGCTTAGCATCTTGTGAGTTTTTCTTATAACTCTTTGAGGTTTGTTCAAAGAGTAGAAATTTTAGGTGCTGTAGAGCTTGAGTATTTTTCTTGTAATACTTGGGGGTTGTGGGTTGGTGAGTGAAATTCTATATGGTTGTAGCGACTTGAATCATATAGTGAAAAGCTTTGATAGTCCGTAAATTTGTCTTCGTTCTTTTATTTTTCCCTTGTCTCATCAAATTCCTTAAACAACGATCCTGCGGGCGTAATCGGGGAATCTACATTAATTCCCAACATCTAGCGGTCACATTTGTTTGATTAGAGGGTAGAAAAGGAATTGAAATTTATTTTCCATATAAAATATTTTCCCATCTCTCCGTTGGAACTCATTTTTCTTGATTTTAGGGAAATCTCCACTTTTTGGTCTAAAAAGAAAAATATTTTTCGTGAAAAATAAAACTATAATATTTGATAGGCCCAAAATAATTTAGATGTATAATAACATTTTTCATGGAAATTAATTTCCAAACAAACACTGACGAGACTCGACCTATCATTGCCCTTAAAAAAATAAACCCGTTGCCTATTACTGCAACAACATATTTCTTGCACCTTGTGATTAAGGTTCGGTCTCTAACTATGAACATATCATAAACAACTTGAAGGACAATTCTATATTGCAATTTAAAAAAAAAAAATTATTAGGTGAAATGAGTTTCCAACTAATTAAAATTAATCATTTGCATATTGAGATATCAATTAACCAATAAATTGAGTTTCTGATATGCAAATAGGCAAAAGTACTGCTTCATTGTTTTTGGAATATACTAAATTTGGTGCACTCAAAGTATATCAAAGATATTCTCGAACTGATTATACCAAAATGAAAGCAAAAGTGGTGCAATTTTTGCATTGCCTTAACAGAGTATTCTTTGCTCAAGAAGTGAACGATCTTCATGAGCTGTCTATATATTGAATAGTCGACTTAAATTCGATTTTTTCATGCATGTTCGAGTACCTTTTTTCTATGTTCGAGTGAAGAATCATTTGAAATATAACATCATCAAATATTGGAAGCGGATCCTTTTTTTCTCCAAGAGGCAAGGAATAATCAAGAATTGACATTACTAAAGTTGAAAATAAATTGGTTGGATTCTTGTAATGAAAAGACATTGCTTGATAAAAGTCATACAACTAACATTTTCACTAATATATTCTTTGTATCCACATGCTAGCACTGCAAATAGGCCTCTCTGTTTATTCTTTTATAGATTCCAGATTTTTTTTCCTTTTATTTTGTGCATATTTTTAGTTCGAAATATGAAGGATCTGATGATGAAAAAGAAAAGTATACTTAAATCTTCTTGAAAATTTAGTAAGTTATTGATGTTATTCTCGACTTAGATTTGATTTTTGGTAATTTCCACACTATATAGCCGTTATTTTGGTATCGCAACATGCATGCTTAATTGGAATGATGTCACAGACCGTTTTGATGTTTTAACTAAAGATAATAATTACCAGTACGGTTGTTCACACTACTACAAAATTGGACAAAAAAATGAACATACACATCGGTTATTGAGAAAAACGACGCGTAAAACACACGAGGTGGCAATTTTGAAAATTTCGACTAAACACAGGCGTCGGTTCCTCAAGAAAACCGACGTCTATAGTACCCGCTAGACAATAGACGTTGGTTCGTCAAGGAACCAACGTCTATAGTCATCCAATAGGCGTATGGTTTGAAATTCATAATTTTGAAAAAAATATTAAAAAAATTAAATTTTCACTATAGGCATCGGTTCATACGCCTAAAGTTTGAAATTCAAATTCATGAAATTTTGAAAAAAAATATTAAAAAAATTAATTTTCACTATAGAGGTCAGTTCCTATGGAGGAACCGACTCCCACGAAATTTGAATTTCAAACTTTAGGAGTCGGTTCCTCCATAGGAACCGACGCCTATAGTGAAAATTAATTTTTTTAAATTTTTTCAAAATTTTTATATATTTTTTTGGGAATGGGCGTCGGTTCCTCCATAAAAACCGATGTCTACAGTAGTACATTTTTCTATAAAATCTCCTCTTTTACAAGACGCGTAAAAATATATGACTGGCTCTTAATATTTCAAAACCTCAACTCTCTTCATGTTTTCTCCATGGAAACTACTACTTCTTCTTCATCCTTTAGCTCTATGAAAATAAAAGCCCTACTCAAAGTTTTTATTCTACTCGACGGTGAGGAGAAGGGTGCCGGCAATGAGGAGAATCCGAGCAATGAAAATAATCGGTGGCTGATTTTTTCATCTAGAATAACCATGAGAAGTTTAAGTTCGAGAAACAAGCTAGAAGTGTGTGATATATTGCGACATGTTTTGTCATTAGATTCAAGTTTAGTTTCCTTTGAAAATGAATTAGAAATGAAAAGTTTTAGAAGTGTATCATTTAGATGTGAAATATATTTTCTTTAAAGCCATTATTTCGTTTTTTTAAGTTAAAGCTTGTAGAGCATTTTCTATTTTTTTCCACATCCTATTTATTGCACGGATAAAAATATTTGAACACCTCATTTAGAATAATAAGTGTGATTATTATGCTTGATGAGATTCAACGACCAAAAAAAAAAGGAATAGGAGTCGGTTGTTACTATACAATCGACGCCTAAGGTTAAGAATAGCAGTTGGTTGTATAGTTACAACCGACTCCTATAGTCCAATTATTTAATTTGATAATCCTTTTAGGCGTCGGTTTTAAGTTAACAACTGACGCCTATTGTTGAGTTTGATTGTCGACAAACAACCGACGCCTACGGTCTTAGCGTATACGTCTGTTACATATGCGTCCATGTAAGAACCGACGCGTATCGTTGATTACGACCGACGCCTAATTGGCTTTTCTATAGTAGTGTCAGTTAATCGCGTGTAGGCATGTCAAAAAACCTCGAGGGCTACGAGTCGCGTGTGTTCTACTCGGGCCCTATCAAGTTCTGCTCAGCTCAGCTCATAGGAAGGTGAGCTCAAGCCTGAGCACAAACAGATAATTCCGTCGACGAGCTGATCTTCGACTTGGAGGCAAGCCAAACCAAGCAAGGGTGGCTAGCGAGCCGCTAGCTAATAAAATCAAAGAAAAATAAAAAAGGAAAAAGGGAAAAGCTCACGAGCCGACAAGTGGCTTGTGAGCTGCTCATGTTCGGCTTGCACAAGTCTGAGCTCGAGCTTGAGCCCGAGCCCAAACACAGTCCAAACATCGTGAGACGAGCTTAACTCGTGCTAGCTGACCGGCAAGCACGAGCCACTTACAAACAGGCTCCAGCGAGTCGAGCTCTCCACGTTGCTCTTCCGATCTCACTTTTTTGACAAGGCTAACCATGTGTAGGGTTAATGGACAAATGGGCCATTTATTCTGTATGAATGATGACGCTTGGCTCCTATCAAATGGACATCTACCAGTTTTTCTACCAAAATAGAATAGAGGCTGATCTCTTATGTGGCTGCCAACCATGAAAGGAAAAGAGACCTATCAGGCAGTCCCTTCCCCATTGTTTCAAGGAAAAATTTAAATAGACAAAAAGAGATACAAAAAAGATGACAAAATTGACAAGTGGTTATGTGATAATTATTGATGGAAAAGTGATATGATGTGTTAAAAAAAAAGATTGTGTCATGTGTCAATTTTGTTAATCTTCTGTATATAGTTTTGTTCATATAGCACAACTCTTTTTTCAATCTTTACACCCGAACCCCAACCTCGCCCCTCCCAAAAAAAAAAAAAAAAACCCAAAACTCCAATTTCAAAGAACACAGGGACATCCCCACCCACTCCCTAACCAAGCGAGTTCTGGCAACTCCCTCCCCATACCAGCACTTCTCTCACCGGACGCTGCCACATACCGGAGAAGAGCCGGAGTTCTTCTCGTCTATAGCCACCCCACCCTCAAATTTTCTTAGTTTTTCTCAGACCCAATCCTAAGAATTGTTTCTGATGTCTATTATTCTTGTTGCTGTCTTCTTTAGCCAATCCGTAGCACAAATGAAATTTTGTCTTTTTGGAGAAGCCATCGTCGGAGAAGAAGTTTGATTTTGTTTCATTTTTGTGTGTAGAAAATTGTTTGCAGTTTCTTTGAGTTGGGGCGAGAAGAACTAAGATGATTCGGGGGTCGGGGTACCTTTCGACCAGAAGATGGTGTCTCTTCCGGCGAGAGACGTTGGGTACGGGGAGCGGTGTTGCCGGAAATCGGAAGAGAGCGGTGGTGGGTTCCGATTTTTATAATGGGGGAAGGGGAGGTGGGGGCGAAGTGTAAAACAGCTCCTATCTCCTCCCAAAGTTTGTCGGGATACCCCGCCAGACTCTGATGTGGCCCGCTAGTGTGGCATGCCAGCGTGCCATTAAAAGGAAACATTGAAAACTAAACTCATTATTTCAGAAACACTACGCGGGACATCTCTCTCTCTCCCCCCAAACCCTCGCGCTCTCTCTCTAGCGCTCTCTGTCTAAAGGCCGATGCTTCTCCGGCGATCACCACAATTAGCGTTTCCGGTGACAAAAAGCAACTAGAAGGCGACGAGAAGCAGCCGGACTGAATATCCTCACAAAACACCAAATCCTCAGCCCCAAACGACATCTCTCTCACCACCATTGAGCTCTCTCTGTCCACCAGAAAGCAGAAGCCCTTCAAGTCACCGCCGCCCGAAGTCAATCATCCTCTACCGGCGCCTGGTAATTACACGACGCTCTTCCGATCTTTGAGGACTAAGCAAAGTGGCCGGCTTAAGCCAGATCGAACAAAATCGCTCGGTAGTGAGCTCGGCAGTGGGTCACAGTGGTCGGCTGCGCCGTTCCGTCGCCTCAGACCCTGGCGGCCTTGTAATTTGGCCTGAAGTTATGGAAGTTGCCTACTTCCATAACCGGCGGTTCTGTAAATTGGCAGTGGCTCTGCCTTTTTTCCCCCTTGTTTATTTATTGTTGTATGCTTGTGAAAGGGGAAACACAGTGGTTTTCTGTTTATTTATTGTTGTATGCTTGTTTATCTCCCTGAAGGATTTATCTTTCAGTGGTTTTTTTTCCTTTGCAGATATGGAGGGTCTTTCCATTCATTTGTTCTTCATTTTGCTTTAATTTTAGAACTAGAAAGTAAGTAGTTGGCTGGGGTTTACAGAGCTTGAATCTGGCTTTGTCTAAGGCGAGAATATGTAATTTTCAAGGTGGATTTCCACCCACTTAGGGATTGTTTGAAGCTATTTATCTAAATTGAATTATAAAGAGAAATTATAAAGAGGTGAAATGAATGGTGTAGATTTAATGTAAGTTTGAAATTTGTGATTATAGATGAAAAATAGTCAAATCAATAGTCAAATCAGTGGTAGGTGGGATTATAAAGAGAAATGATAAAGAGTATCAAACAACCCCTAAGTATTTTCTGACATCAAGTGGGGAGGATGAATACTACAATATATGCATGTGCTTGCACGAGAGGCTGCGATAACGTTGTCGTAGATATAAAAGTGATTTGGATTTCTATAACGATATAGATATATAAAGGATACTAGTGAACTATGACAAATCTAACAATAAATTGGTACACTGGTGTGATATGATGGTTGAGCTTGGTCATAATATCGTTGGAGTATGGTGGCGTGGTATTTGAGAAAATAATAAAATTGCACGAATAGTTTAGAAGAAGCTTTATTATTATTATTATATATTATTAGTAAGATACAATTACAATCTACATTATAGTAGTACAAGTACGCATAGAAATATATTTTATTGAAGTATAGTAGTGCAAATAAATCAACAATATAAACTCCATACATGAGACTACAAATTAATTAATTACAATGAAATATAGAAAAGCCCCACGTAAGGGGAATCGAATACAGAGGAATACAAACTATAATAAAATGCAAAAAAAAACACACACACACAAGAAAATCAAATGTAGTCTTAGGGTCTGAACTCCCTAACTAAGCGGACTAAGGCCTCATTGATAGAAGAAACTTTATTGATCTAATTAATTAGTATGATTTTGTGACTTGAAAACCTTTCACCAATTGCACTGCTTGCAAAATATATACATGAAACAATTGCACTGCTAGGACTCTCCAATTTTGATTTGGAGTTATCGAGTGTCTTTTTCACCACTAATTTTATTCACATAGGCACGATCTTACATGTGGATTTACGAGTTCATATGCAAATTAGTGAAAGAGAAAGTATCACATGCATTTCATCACAACTAGAAGGCAATCAGGTATTTATAAACAACTAGAGCTGAAAGCACTGGCGGAGGGAGTTGGGGGCCTATGTGGCACTGTCCGATCTCACAACCATGTAATTAATTATTATTTTTTTTAATATTATGTTTTGTAGTTTTTGTATAATAAATTAGAAAATTAAGATTTTTAAATGACAATTCTTATTATTAATTAATGTTAATATAGATTAAAGTAGCTAGTATTCCCCCCTTTTTTATACAATCAGGATATAGGGGAATGTCAGGTGTAGTTCAAATCAAGACCCATAATTATTAAAACCGGACCAGACCAACCGGTCGGACCGGAAAACCAGTGACCCACCAACCTGAGCGGTCCTGTTAATAATTTTTTAACACTGTGCAGTTAAAACCGCAAATGACCCAGTTGATCCGCTGGTTTTCAAACAGAACCGATAATCCAAAAACCCAAGAACCGCCCGGCTTGTTACACATCAATGAAATTTAGAATTCTAAGGTCAATTGACGTCTTTTAAATTCTATTTTTCACTTAGTAGTCACTTTTCATATGACAATGTTTTTTCAATAAATAATATTTATTGGTTTCATTTTCACTTGTGTAATGATATTTAATTACAAAATTATAATAGAATTGACACTAAATGGCAATTATTCACGTTATAGATCTCAAAAATAATTCAACGAGTTGATATGAATTGACCCACCGGTTCGGCCGCCGAGTCATCGGTTGCACCAGTGAACCAATAACCCATGTCCTAGGCCGGGTCAATGTCTGAGCCAGATTTGATAACTACGTCAAGACCTCTCGCTCAGAAAGTGAAAACCTAACCACTGGAATAATTGTTCGAACTATAAGTAGTTAGTATTCTTATATTAGTAAAAACTTAAATCGTAAAGATAATATAAAATTTATTGATATATTAGATAATGAGCATGTTTTAAAGGTATCATTTTTTCAATAAAGAATAACGATAGAAACAAATAACTTTTTGATGTTATATAGTACATGTTATATAAAATTATTATAGTTAAATTGTACCCCCACTCAATCGGCGTCCTAGCTTTGCCACTGACTAAAAGGATTTTTGTGATGTAACATCAAGCTTTAGCATCAATTTTTTTTGTCTATAATACCAATAACAAAAGGTGATATAATAATAAAAGACGACACAAAATGCCACAATTTGTCAACTTTAAAGCATCACTTTCTCAGAATGCAATTACCCTTTACAATGTCTCATTGCTCCCTACCAAAGATGATTGCTTAAAAATTTTTTTTTTTTTAAGATCGGAAGCAGAAGGACTAGAAACCGTTAAAAGGTGTCATCTGATCAAATGATACATTAGTTAGATACTTATGTTTTAAGTAGAAGATCTCGAATTCAAACTACACATACTCCTTTCCTATCTCCCCTCTTTTTTGTGTGTGTGTATATATATAAGGAAGAAGAAGAAAGAAAGAAACCATTTGAAGGTTGTAAAGATTCCTTTCCTTTACGATGTGCCTATTATTTTGTATTTATAACATCATTTGAAGGTTGTGAAGATTCCTTTCCTTTACGAGTGTGCCTATTATTTTGTATTGTGGTTTCTGAAGTTGTTGGGCTGGTCTGCCAAGGAGACTTTTATGTGTTATTTTGTGTTTTTTTGCCTTATGTTGGGCCTTTCCTTGAGGGTCTTTTTTTTTTGTTTTATGTGTTGCTGTGCTGACCTTTTGTCCGAAGGTCTTGGTCTTGTACTCGGGTTGTGAGTTAATAAAATGATCCTTTTTATTATAAAAAAAAAAAAAGAGAGTAAGTTATCATGTCATAACCATACTCCTTGGTTATATTCATATCGAAATTGTGCCTCTTTTGGTCAATAGACGATCAACAACGCAATGCTTTCACCTTTGATCAAGATCGTTGTTGGTGATACTGGCCCTAGGTTGTCACATATACAAGTAGTGTATACTCTATTTTAACATAATAATTATTACGCATTATTATGTTCTTTTAACCCTACGGTGGCAAATTTCACTAATCTGAATTCAATATTAATTAATTAATGGACTCAAGAAAATGTGAGTATATCATATGGTGACTTTACCGCGTTAGACCAACAAGTTGTGAATATTGCAAGGCAGAAGCGCATGGGACGACAGCTGCTTTCCTGCTTTACCCTAAGCTGTAACCTTCTAATTTTGTAGAAATGCATGAACCAATCAAACTCTAAAGCTTGCGTCTATTGAATCACATTGGATTCCGTGTATGAAGGGTGATTGGCAACTTAGACGGATTATGATCTGAATTATAATCTGCCATATGACATCATTTCATTGATTTTACTCTTTTCAAAAAGTCAAAAAGTAAAAGTCAAGCCGTAATTGTTTACTTTTTACAAAAAACAACTAATAAAATCATGTCACATAGTAGATTATAATCCAACTTTCAACCAAACATAATTGCCAATAGAAAACAGTCATGTCATTTGACTCCTTAGAGCAAGATTTATGTTGAGGGCAAAAAACCAAGGAGAAAAAACCATTGGGAAAAAAACCTATTTCCAAATAATGCGTAGGGGAAAAACTGGGGGGTGAGGGAGGGGGACCTATTTACCAATCTCATACAAATGATATTATTTTTCACATTTTTTTATTTTTTATTTCCTATTGAACAATATATTTTATTAAAATATTTAAATTGGACACATGACGATATTTAATTAGATTGAATATTTTTTTTGGGGGGAGGGGGGGACTAACTCAATAGGGGGAAAAAGCTAAATAAGGGGCCAAAAATCATTTCCCTCCTCAAAATAAGATTTTACACCTTCTTTTTCATTATATGTTTAGTTATCTATTTTGAGTTTCATCTGTTCTTTTTAAGATGAAACTATATACTGAATATACATTGAATGATTAACTACACAACACGCAGGAATTTTACCAATCCAAATGTCTCAATCATCAATTAATAAAATGGTCAATGTAAAAAAAAAATTGCGTAAAGAACGCATACACAAATTATTATTTATAATAAAAGGAAAAAGAAAGTACACGCTATAGATGTCGCTTTCTATAATTCGGTTTGACGTACTATATTTCGGCTTCTGAAATAAAAATGATAAAAAGAGCAATTGATTCCGGTCTCTATCCACATTAAAAAGACAAATGGTCACAATAACTTATAATAATATATTTGATGGACCTTTCTTGCCAATTAAGTCTTACGCAGTAGACAAAGTACGCTCTTTCTTTCGTTTCCCACTATTTCTTTAATGATATTTTCAGTAATTAATTAATTAATTAATTAATTATGTATTAACAAATTTAATAATAACAATTTATTGTTAATTGCAAACCAGAAACCCCCAAAAAGCCGCGCCAGTAATGGAATGAGTATGAGCGACCGTTGTAAAAGGAAGGGAAGCACCACGTCATTCTCATGTTACTATCCACGTTCCGTTAATTTCTGAATTGCTAACGTTTCCTTTTCTTGTTAAAAAAACATGCCTTCTAATAATTCAGCTTATAATGAGAAAATCTTAGATTTAAGTAAGGAAAATGGGGAAACAAAGAAAAACCTTAGCAGAACCGACATAAAGGCTTCTTGAAACGGGGAAAAGAAAAGTTTTATTGAGTGGCTGAGTGCACTCCAGTGAAAAAGTTGGACTCTTCGATTTAATTTTCATTTCTTTTGCAGTGCAAGTCAAGTGCTGAGTTTATTATTAGTAGTAGTATTATATTGTTCTATGTAATTACTGTTTCTTTCTTTTTAATTTTAGGGGTACATTGTAATCAAAATTCGTTGACTTTTGTGGCGCATTGAATTGATTTCGTACAGAGGAATTTGGTTTTCTTCTACATTGGTTAGTGCGAAGTATTGCTGCTTCACAGAGGGTTAAAATTCTCTTTGGCGGCTGAGAAAGAGGAAAGGAACTTGGTTTCATCAAGCTTTTGCCGGAAAAAAAAATCATATATTGGGTTCCGTTTACTTCAATCTTTGGTGCGTCTTCTTCTTTTTCATTAAAAAGTTATCATCTTTAACGTTGTTTCTCTGTGCTTGTGTAGTGTGTCAACTCTGTGTTGCGTGTTAGTTGTCCCTCGCGGAGAGTCTGGTCTCTTTGTTTTTTAGTCCCTCTTACTGTATCGGACTGCTTGCTGATCGAAATAATTTTGATATAGATTCTCTGGTCTGGAATGAAATTGGTAACTTGTGATAAGGATTACTGATTTTGGGTTTGATTGTACTTCAGAGAAGGTTTAGAGTTTATCAGCAATGTCGAGACTGAAATATGGTCCGCGGAATTCTGGTTTGCCTTCCGTAACTCGATTTCAGAGTGGGCATATGCCATCTGGGGTGGTGCCGGTATCACGAGCTGTAAATGTAGGGAAAGTTGTAGATAGCCCATCAGGATCTGATATGGATATGGGGTCTGATTCTGATGATGAATTGTCTGGTGCACGATATTCACTTGAAACTTCTCCTCAAGACAACAAAATTCCCAATGGTGGTGCCGCATACAAGAGTTCATTGAATGGGCTAATGGATAATGCTGGCAGTCACAGGAATCACTTGGAAAGTCTAGGAGGACAGCGCGGTAAATCTGATGCGCGTTCTGGTTTTGGCTATGACGAAAAATCTGATTCCGTCACAACCTCAGAGGTAAATTCTACTCCATTGGCGAAAAACTATGTGCCAGATGTGAATTACCCTCATGTGAATCTGCAGCCAAATGGCAATAATTGGAAACAGGTAGCAGCTTCCAACCTGTGCCCTTGTCCAGTAGGTGTAAGTAAGAATACCAAGAAGAATTTAAGTTGTATGCTTGATACTCGTCTGGGAATTGGAGTTCATACTGTTTTCCTTCAGTGTATAACTATGCATACTCCAAGTTGTTTGTCATTGCTTCTGAAATGCAGGAAATAGTGAATCTGTTTTGCCATTTGTATTTTAACATGGATTACTCCAGCTAAAATATTTGAAGTTGATGTTTTGCTTTTGCAAATCTAATGCTCAAAGTTCTAATTAGCTAGAAATCTCAAATTATAAGGCTAGGCTTGGAGAAATTTCCCCTAATCGCCAGTTCATTCATGCACTAGGAGCTAAGTGCTGATCTTTTGGTGTTTTCTTGATGAGGAGGTTCAAGATATTCTCTCCTTTTTTGGCAATAAGATGGTGTAACCGTAGCTTGTGTTCTGATTTTCTCAAACCCTTGTCATTTCGTACCCTGAACCTGAAGAATCCTTGTCATTTAATGTGTTGAAAAACTGTTCCAAAATATGTAGTCCTTTCTCCTGGTAATTTTTGTTGAGGTCATCAAATTTTGTTGTCAATTCGAGTGGCAATATAGTATATTAACTTGGTAAACCCAATTTACATTTTTATTTATTGCTGTTTATTATCATTCTATGCAACTATTTTTAGTATCACAACTAGAGCCAGCTGAAACTACAGCTTCAAGTACATCCTAACTAAGAGCTTGTTTGATGCTCTTTATTTGTCAAAATGTGGAGAATTTATAATGAGGAAAGAAGTAGAATGTGTATTGGGAATGTAAAAAGGTGAAAAATATGTGGTTGTAATGGAATAGTTATCAAATCAAATGTCAAATCAGTGGTAGGTAAAATTATAAATTGGTAAAATAAAGAGAATCAAACAAGCTCTAAGACTGATAATCCTCCTGTTATTATCAACATAAGCGAGTTAGTTGTGATATGGTGTTCAGATTTCTTAAGTGCATTTTGGTTGCAGGAATTCTGCAGTGTGCCAATGCGGAGCAAAAAGTTCTACAATGATGATATTGCCAGTGCACCCCCACTGACTACTACTTTTCGGTACGTTAATCATGGTGCTGAAAAACCTGCAACTTCTACGGATAATGTTACAGGATATTCATCAACATCGGGTGGTTTTGCAAATGCGGTTGAACCTAATGCATACAAGAGTACACCTTTGGGTGCTACAGAAGCGAGTACTCCCGATCCATCAGTAAGGTATCCTTATTTCTGTGTTTGAAACCTCAGAGCCCGCACCCCATGTGAGTTTCTAGCCTGTAGCTTATCTTTGAACAAATAAAGATAACACTTGGTATTATACAGGACTGCTACCATATCTTCTCACTCTTTGCCCCCTCGATTTCCTACATATCATGCAAGGTATGGCTAAACTCTAGTTTTTTGTGCATTTTGGTAAAATATCCCATCGTTTTGTATTCTAAAAGAAATTCTCAATTCATTGTTCCCATTCTATCTAGTTTTGAAGCAAACATCTTTGAATTCTTTGTAATATTTACTTCATCATTCAAACTGGAGACAGTGGGCTAGGTTATTGGTATGGAGTTATATCCTATGACGCTTGTGTTCGGCTGTGTCTTCACTCATGGGCAAGGGGCTGCATGGAATCACCCGTGTTTCTGGAAAACGAATGTGCACTCCTCAGGGATGCATTCGGGTAAAAATTATTTCTGATTTTGCATCTTTGCTTGGTTATTTTTCTGCCCTCAGAGCAATGCTAATGTTGGGGCAAAAAACCTAACTTCCATGAAATAACGTAAGGGGGAATTATCTTATTTTTAGGTTTTCCCCCTTTAACCAAATTATGTAAGGAGGAATATGGGGGAATAATGTTTTTTTTTTGGGGGGGGGGAGGGGAGACATAAAAAATTTGGCCCCTTTTTTATAGAACTCACCCTCAAGATGGGTTCTTTCCCCTTTGGTTTTTCTTCCTCTCTTCAAGAGAGGTTTTCCCTCTTTGATTTTCACTTTGGGTTTTTTGCCCTTCGGTTTTTTGCCCCACATTAGAATTGCTCTCACAGTGCATTTGCCGCATGATTGTTGGATTTTTTAAAATCTATTTTCTGCTGCACAGTTCTCTCATATATTATATTTAGAAAGAATCTTGCTCAGTTGCTGCATTACATGCCAGGGGTGAATGATGTTTTAGAGTCTTGAAAGTTTTCATCTATCATATCTGATGGCTCTCATCTAGTTATAAGTTGGAAAAAGCATCACGAGGACACAGAATTTATAGCATCTTATGCACGTAAAATTAAGGGCCTGTTCTCTTTGAGAAGTCTTTGCTTTTTTCATGCTGTTTTTAGTTTTTCAAAAAATTGAAAACTTGTGTACTATTATATTCTAGAAGATGTGTCCTTGGAAACTAATAAAAATTTTGTAAAGAAAACTCAAGTCGACTTTTTCATTGTAAAAACTGAAAACAGAAACAAATCAATTTTTCTTTCCCCTCTTAAACTGTGCTCAGAAACAATTGGAAAGGTGAACTCGAAACCAAAATCAGAAAATAGAAAGAAAATGGGTCCTAGGTCTCTTGATTATTTTGGTTTCAATATTTCTAGTGTCAGTGAACTAAAGCAATTTCCCCTTTCTTTTGTGTGTAGGCTAAGAAATGTATTGTTACAATCAGAGGAAGAACTTTTGAGAAAAGAGTCTTCGGAACTTATCAGTGAGGGAGCTTCAGTAAAGATGAGGAAAACCATTGGCAAGATCAGAGTTCAAGGTTCTTATAAATGGTTTTGAAAGAAAAATCATTTCATGACTAATTTGCATGTTGATTTATTTAAAATCTCTATGACACCGGTGAGTCTGCAGTGCGGAGAGTCAAAATGGGGCTGGACCCACCTACAGGCTGTACATTTTCATCTTTAAAGTCTTCATCTATCATAAAGCTCGAGTCCTTTCAGTCTAGATTATCCAATGTAAAATCAATCCTCTCTTCTGAGAGGAAAGTGCTGCAGAAGACATATGTGACACCAAGAGTTCGTACAGATGGATCCTTTTTACAACAAAGTATGACACATATAATTCTTGGAACTCGTCGTTATATGAAAGAAGTTCCAGAGCTCATTAAAATTGGTGTCAGTGCTTGGCGCAACAGTTCTTCATCTTATGAAGTAGTGGAAGGTATGTGAAGGCGATTTGTGTTAGAAGAATTGTTCAATTGATGGGTTTATAACTTGCAATTTTTCTTCTCATTTTCATAATTTATTATTATATTTCTTTACGGTCACACCCTTCTATTAATAATTTATCCGGGGATATTTTAGTGGTCCCATCAGAACTGGGCAAATTAGGAGTGGCTCTGCTTGTCCCTATCCTTGTAAGAACTGGATCAAACACCTCAGATTTTCATCCTTTATCCAAATTAGGAAGGTCCATTCCGCTTCTTACAAGGTTCAGGCCAACCGGAAGATTCTCACCCTTAATATTGCAACTTATTTTTAGGATAAACTGATGTAGTTTGGGAATTGATAGATTTCATGTGGGTCATAATATTAACACTGTATGAATTTATGTTTTGTGTTTACGAGAAGTTGAATATTAGAAGTAAAAATTTCCAGCTTTTCATTTAATATATTGATTATCGAGCTAAAGGGAATTTCATTTTTGTTGACAGAATCATATTCCTGTTTGTTGAGATTGAAAAGTTCACCTGAAGAGGATGCAGTTAAAATGCAGCCAGGATCCGGTGAAACTCATGTTTTGTATGTCACTTTTACTCTATAATAATCCCGTTACATTACGTTCTCACTCTTGTTGACTTGGAATCTTGGATGGATAGATCTTCAATTTTCTTCATCTGAATACAGCTTGCCAGAAGGGCTTGGAGATGATCTGATAATTGAAGTCAAGGACTTAAAGGGGAAGTACGTTGGCCATGTTGTAGTTCAGGTGGCTGATATTGCTGATGAATTGGTATGGTATCTAAAACTCGTTTTCTTCATATTTGATTGGAAACATGTTGCATTGTCACAGTGATAACATTCACGGGCTTGATGCAGGGAGAGAGACTTCGTTCATGGCCTATATATCATGAGCCAGAGCATGAACTAGTTGGGAAAGTACAGCTGAATGTAAACTATTCAACAGCTCCTGTTGAAAACAATTATAAGGTAATACGACTTAGTATGGATCAGTTTTTCTTTATTTACCTTAACCTTATTTTATATATATATATCTATATATATCTATATTGATGTATTTTGTATGAAATGAAAGAGCAGAACTCGGTTGTTTTAATTTAAATATTTATTGGTGTTTATATATCACAAGAACCCAGATACAAATTCCATATGTAATTACACACTTTACCAGAATTCTTTCAATATTTAATATAACTTGGAATATATCTGTGTTTTTCTTAATAATTTCAACTTATTTGTTCACCCGTATTTGCTGTGATGAAAATATTTATTGTTATGTTTATCCTTTCATGGATATTTATGTATGCAGTGTGCATCTGTTGCGGAGACAATCGCATATGATTGTGTTTTGGAGGCAGCAATGAAAGTGCAGAACTTTCAGCAGAGAAACTTGTTGTTACATGGTTCTTGGAGGTGGTTAGTTACTGAATTTGCATCTTACTACGGTGTTTCAGATGCATACACAAAATTGAGGTACCACAAAAATACGACCAATTTGTTCATTGGAAGAAACGAATTTCCCATGTTATCTTTTTTATCTTTTGTTACTAACTTTATTGGAATCCCATATGTGCGCAGATACCTTTCATACATTATGGATGTTGCCACACCAACTGCGGACTGCCTAGAGTTGGTTCATGATTTGCTTCTACCCGTGGTTATGAAAGGCAAAACTAAAAACACATTAAGTCACCAAGAGGTAGGGGAGTGCATCTCCAATTTTTAACTTTGATATTATCTAGCAGTTTTGCTGCATCAATAAATTTTAGGAGATGTTGCTTCTCAATCTTGAATTTGGGATTATTTTTTCCCAAGGAAATATGTCGGTTTGACTCAGAAGTTATTTGTGGGTATAGGTCTGGATATTGTTCTATCTTGCATTGTAACCCTTAAAATTTGACATTTTAGTGAGCAGCTTTAATCAGTTGTTGGGAATATGTCCGCCAAAGTGAAGATATTCTTTGAAATACCACGTAATTACTGCGATTATTTATATTCTCATGAGAAACATAAGTTAGAATATTATGTAGTTTAAACAGTGTCTTTTCTTTGCATAATAATGTACGTTTTCCTCCCTACTAGACAAGTTCTATAGCGTAAATGACGCATTTTAAATTTCCACGATGTCTGAAGGTTAACACCCCCCCGGGGCGGGGGTTCTGTCTTTGTTAGCATGAAGCAGGTTTCTAGTCTGGGTTGCTAACTGGTCTTTGTGTGTCATTGTCACCTCTTATAAGTTATAAGCACGGCAAAATGTACTGGACATGGTATTTGTATTTTTGTGCCCCCCCACCCCAGGTTTTAAAAAGTAACAGTCCATAATGGCTGCTGAAGGTCTCAGAATGACAACTCCAACAAAAGGAAAGCAGTTGCGTAATCCATCTATTATATTATATTAATGAAAATTTTAATAAATTAAAAACTAACATTTTGAAAATACAGGAAGCAAACATTTGCAAGAGACAAGAATGTTGTTTTTTGGTTTTTGGGGGGGGGGGTTGAAGACAGGATCTTTGTCTTTACCTAGCCTTCTTTAGCATTTCTATTACACATTTCTTACTTTTTTGGTTGACACTGTCATCATCCAGTGTATCTAGTTTCCGGAAATAGCAATATCAGGTTTCATTATTACATTTTCAACTCTGACAATGAACTCGACTGCTGGCCAGGGTCGTCTTCTCGGGGAAGTTTCTGAACAAATAGGACAGATAATTAGTTTGGTTTTTGAGAATTACAAGTCACTCGATGAGTCATCATCATCTGGTATTGTCAATGTGTTCAGACCGGCTACAGGAATGCCAGCTCCTGCTCTTTCTCCTGCTTTAAAGCTGTACAAGCTTCTGCATGACATACTTTCTCCCGAGGCACAACTGAAGCTATGCAGATATTTTCAGGTAAGGAAGTGTTTGCAAACTCAATGAGCGTTCCTTTTACTGACTTCTGACAACTGTTTTATATGGTAATTTTTATGCAGAACGCTGCAAAAAAGAGGTCCAAAATGCACTTGGCAGAAACAGATGACTTGGTTTCCAGCAATAATGAGAACATATTGACGGATCCAGTTGCTCTTTCTACTGCTTACAAGAAGATGAAATCAGTTTGCTTGAATATTCAAAATGAGATTTGGACTGACATTGAAATCCATAAACAAAATCTTCTCCCGAGGTACTTTGTTTCCTTTGGTAATAGATTTGTGGTTTTGTGTGCTTTATGGGTATGGATGACTGCAATTATGGATTAAAGTTACTGAGATTGAGTCTTTGAATCAATTTTTTTTTTTTTTTTTTCGATTCCCTCTTCTGTCCTGGCAATTTATCTTCATTTGCTTCTGGTGTAAATATTGCTTTATAGAGAGTTTGCATTTAACCTGTATACTTCAACAAATTGTTTATATTTGTCACAGATTGTTTCCTTTTAAATAGGTTACGGGTTAGATACAAATATATAGTTACATCAATAGACTGGTAATTTTAGAGCACATTATTAGCCATAGATTATCATTCTTATACATTGTCTTCTGCAATTCTTATTTAGCATTGGGAAGCAGCCTCCCAAATCCTATCTTCTTTATATCATATAACTCCTAACTGCTGATTAACTATCAATTTCTAATGATGACTATCGCTATATTGCTTTTGTATAGTTTCATAGACCTTCCAAACCTATCTGCATCAATATATAGCACAGAGCTTCATAATAGGCTGCGGACGTTTCTGGTTTCATGCCCCCCGGCTGGGCCAACACCTCCTGTTGTGGAGCTGGTTATAGCAACCGCTGACTTTGAGAAGGATCTCATTTTGTGGAATATCAGGTAAATGAATGTGTCATTATTCATTCTAATGTTGTACACGCTTTTGTTTATATTTAGCTTCATAATGGATTTTGCAGTCCAATCAAAGGCGGAGTTAATGCAAAAGAGTTGTTCCACTTGTATATAACTGTCTGGATCCAAGATAAGCGGCTTTCATTGCTTGAATTGTGCAAGATTGACAAAGTACGAAATTATATCTTACTTTACTTGGGTAGTTGCTAGTTTATCAGTCACATGTGGAAATTAGTCATCTTCATGAGCCCATTGCACCATATCCTGGTCATTTTAATCACCCTGCACTAAAAGCTGTCACCTTGAAAGTTATTGCTATTATGCTTGCATGCTAGGCTCTCTTGTCTTCTCTCGTTCTCATAGATCACTGGCCTGTTTGAAATGCTCGTATTGTCTTGATTCACTGCAAATTTGATGTCAAACGGCTCTTCTCCTGCCAACATTAGTATTTAGTACTTGTATTCTGGGACATCCTCTTCCCTTGTCTATGCCATTTGCTTCTTGCATGTGCCCTACGCTCATGCAAACTGCAAATTGGTCGACTATAGATAGAGCTGAGCCATCACAAAAGTAAGATAACAGATAGATGAGGGAACTCTTTTTAATTTAATAATATGGCTCTTAAATGGGATCAAGTAATCATGACTCGTTTGTCCTTATAAATCACAATTTTAGAGTCTTGACACTTCATTCTTACCATTTCTTTCACCAAATTATATGTAAGCTCTTTTTCCTCAATAGAAAGGGGAAACTAAAGATTAGATTATATATGGGCTCATATCTCCTTTTTGTTTAAATCAGAGTGAACTAAGGATTAGATGATATTGAAGTTTGTTTCAGACTGCTGTTTTTAGTTCTGACCAGACTTATTGTAATTCCAGGCAAAGTGGTCCAGCTTCCAAACAACACAATCCACAACTCCTTTCTGTGATGACATCTATGATCTGCTAAAGGAAACACTCAAAGAATATGATGTCATTATCAGTCGGTGGCCAGAATATACTTTTGCATTGGAAAGTGTATGCACAGTTCTTAAACATCTTTCATTTCTTGTATTAGTAATGCAGAGAACGTGTTTTCCTCAATCTTTTTAAGTGTTGGTACTGCATTGCTGCTACTTAAGCAGCATTATTAAACGTGAAACTTATTTCTGAAATCAAAATTGATATACATCGAGAAACTTATATGAATTTCATTATGTATCGGTCTCAGGCCATAGCAGATGTTGAGAAGGCAGTAGTTGACAGCTTGGAGAAGCAGTTTGCTGAAGTTTTATCTCCACTGAAAGAAAGCACAATGCCCATGAAATTAGGTCTCAAATATGTTCAGAAATTTGCAAAGGGTAATCCATCTCCTTATGTCGCCCCCAATGAGGTACGAGCTGATCTTTTGCTATTTAATTATCTGCTCTAATTTACATCTCTACCAAACAAGTGTCATATCTATCTATTTTCAGTTGGGAATCCTTTTGAACTCCTTGAAAAGGATGCTTGATGTCCTGCGCCCCCCTGTAGAAGAACAACTGAAGTTATGGGGTTCCTGTATCCCTGAATGTGGCAATTCAGTCCCAGGAGAGTCTCTCAGTGAAGTAACTGTGATGATTAGAACCAAATTCAGAGCTTATCTGCAAGCAGTCATCGATAAACTTGTGGAAAATGTGAGTATTCTATGTAGGCTTATGTATGCACTTCAGTAGTTTCAGGGCATTGCAAAATATGCAAGAAATGAAATTCGAATAAACCATTTCAGAAAAGATATGTGTACCTTCAACTTGATGAGAAATGACGAGTTATAAATCTTCAGGCTGTAACTTTTAATTTTTCTGACATATGAGAACTACATAAGCATGCTTGAAACTGTGTCTGTTATGTTGTTTCATTGTTTTCCTTCTACTTCCTATCTTGCCTGCAGACAAAACTGCAGCGTGCTACCAACTTGAAGAAGATAATTCAGGAATCAAAGGATAATGTAATAGAGTCAAATTTACGGCAGAGGATGCAGCCTCTGAAGGATTTGCTGGCTAATACTATTAGCCAGCTACACTCTATACTCGAAACTCAAGTGTTTGTAATACTGTGCCGAGGTTTCTGGGATCGCATGGGCCAGGTACATATACAGCTTTTGAAGCCTACTGGCATTTACTTTAAAAACAGTTTATCTGAGTTCTTGTTTTATTCAGGATGTGCTAAAGTTCTTGGAGGATAGGAAGGAAAACAGGTCCTGGTATAAAGCATCAAGAGTGGCAGTAACTGTAAGTTACACTGATCAGGCCCTGTTTTACGTTTTATTCTTTTCGGTGATAAAGTTCTCTTCTTTTTCCACTCTACGTATCGACCAAGTTATCAATATTTGTCATGTTTGTGTTTTACTTATTCTTCAGGTTCTGGACGACACATTTGCTTCAGAAATGCAACAGTTACTTGGCAATGCACTACAGGAGAAGGATCTCGAAGCTCCACGATCCATCCTAGAAGTGCAATCGATGCTCTGTAAGGATGCCGGAAACCACAAGGAAAATAACTACTATTACTGAACTGTAAATGTACATATAGATGGCAACTCGACATGGATAATGTGATGAGCATTTGCCACTCCGTGGATCGGTGAAAAAAGAAGCCTGAAGCTCAAATGGAGTTGGAACGCGGGTGGCATTTTGTTCAAAGCCTGAAAGACAAGGGATTTGCTCAGTTTTAGAGAGGTACATCAATCCTGGAGAGGTAGAAAGAAAGACCACTGCTCATGGTCCATAGGGTCGGTTGATCTTTAAATTTTGCACCATGCATATCTCTGTTAGAAAATGCAATAATAGGAAGTCACTTTTTGTGAAATCGTTATTTCGTGTATGGTATGTGAATGGCTCGAGTTTTTTGATCTTTTCTCGTTAATCTTTGATCTTTCAATAATCTTGAAGTTATTTCTCACGTTCTGCACCAAACATATAAAGTGCGATTGAGAAACTTGAGCTAATCTTAAATAATTGAATGATGATAATAGTGCGGGCCCACACGCAAATGTCCAAATCTACGGGCATGTCCTAGGCAAGCACCATCTCGTCATGGTTTTAAGTGCTTAGTAATTTTTGGTCTTGTAATAAGTTCTGTAGATTGTAATTAGCTATTGATAAAGTGGCGTTTTTACTATTAGTAAACTTTTACTTTACCGTCATGAGGGTAGCTTATTTTGCTCTAATATTAATGTGATACACGTCTATTTGTGATGTGGATGATTCTCGAGCCCTCTCCAACGATTTTCATTGCTTCTCAGAGGGACTCATCGAGCACCAAGCTTAAGAATGTTCGTAGATGATAAAATGCTGATGCTTATTCATTCCTTGTTAACTTGCATCGATTTTATTTTGGAAAGTAAATTGATATTCGTTTATCAATTTCCTTTCTTTATATGTAATTTTTTTTTCATAATGTTATATATCTCCAATGGTGATGATCACTGTTCTATGTGTCAATATATAGTATGGAATTGAAAGAAATTTTAAACTTATCATTTAATGTCACTTAAAAGATTGTGATTATCACCAAGAATGATAAATTGCACCATATGATGTCATACCATATCGTACTGGACCGGGACTATGTTGCAACATATAGGCTTCATCTCTTATGGTAGACCGAGTAAAGGAAAAGGAAAATCTCCCCGATGGTAACATGTTGGGCAGGGTTACGGTTGATTTCATAGTAGTACTAGTGATACTAAGATAGAACCATATGATCATTAGTACTAAGTGCAAATGTTTAGTCTTGCATTGACGTGAAGGAGGGAGATGGATGTATAAAATTTACAATTGAGTTATGCTATTTGAACAAAAGAGGGTACAAAATATTAAACAAAACTGACACATAATAAGATCTTATTTTTTAACACATCACATCACTTGTAAATCAATGACAATCACATGAGCCATACGCCTATTTTGTCAACCTCTTTGTCATTCCTTTTGTTCAAATAGAATTATTTTTATAAATTTTAATATTACATTTTCCTCTCTTTATTTTTCATTTTTTCTTCAAAATGTCTTTGAGAACTATCTAGTTGTAGAAAATATCAAGGATATTATGAAGAAAATATAGAAAATAAAGATGGAAAAAGATAAGAAAGAAGTGAAAGAAAAGAGATAAAATCAAAATTTGTAAATTTTATATATTTATATCTCTCCTTCACGTCACTTTAAGAAATTTGTACATTTTATATGCCTATATCTCCTCTACGTCACTCTAAGACTACACATTTGCCTTGGAGAGGCTTTAAAACATTAACTTTCGTGTGGTTCATGGCTGACCAAATGGATTGCAATATTTGGATAGCTTCAGGTGTACCGGTTATATTGCATTTAAAGACGAAATGATACAAAACTTTTTTAAACAAAAGGGGTTTTAAACCTTTTTTTTTTTTTGGATCTCGGGTTTTAAACCCTTTTAAACAGAAGTTATAATAAAAATGAGTTAAAATTACCTTATTACTCTTAAAATAACTTTGAATCTCTTGTGAATTGTGCATGTGTAATAAAGTAATTTAAACCCTATTTTATTATAGCTTTATATATATGTATGTCCAAATAGCATAACTTATTATTAATTTGAAGGGATTCCCCCTCAAATGCGCCTAAAGTACTTGGAATAATAATAATAATAATAATAATAATAATAATAATAATAATAATAATAATAAAGAAAAAAAAAAAGGGAATCACTCCAAAATGCGCCCAACAATTGACCACGAGGTAGACATGTGGGTAAGAAATTCCATTTTGGAGCAACTGTTAATCGGCTGTTCCTTACACTCACTTGAACTTTCGAGTTTCAGCAAATATCACCGCACGTTGATGGTAAAAATACCCATCAGCTGACAGCAGCATGATTCTCACGCTCTTGAAAGGTATCATTATAGCACATTCCAATTCTATCTCAAGTGCATTTATTTATGCAAGTTAAATGAATTTTTCATGTGATGTTCATACAAGCAAAACAGAACACTTCGATGTGTCAAAAAATTTTCATTGAAAACTAACATAAGTCGAAATCAAAATTTTCAAAAAACTCGAAATTATTTTCTTTGTCTTCTCTTGAAAATATAAGGCGTGAAACAATGTTTTTAATTGATGTGAAGAAGGGACAAGAAAAAGGGCTACCAAAGGCTCTTTGTATTTAAAAAAAAAAAAAACCGCAATATCAAAACAGTAACGGTGATTTCAGGTATGAATTAACGTAGTAATACTATTTTTATATTTTTATTAAGAATAAAATAAACCAACACATAGAGCGGCTGATATTACACATTTTAGGACCGTCACTTTCTTGATCCCCAACCCTGAGGAATCTAACGCAAATTAATTAAAAGTAAAAAAGTTTAAATAAAATACTTTAATATTCTTCTTCTTCGCCATCATCATCATCAAGTAATTAAAAATCTTTCAGCAACTTCCGGACCTGTTCCAGGGTGACAAAGAGCACGATGGTAAAGGGTCCCTGCCTGGAGATTGTGGGAATGAATCCTTTGTATAGAGACATGGGTCCCTCAGCCCGAATAGTTTTCATTGCACAATCCATGGCTCCACTGTAAGGTGGTTCCTTGCCCGGCTCCACTTTCATGTTCATAACTCTGGTTTTTATCACGTCCACCGGGTTCGACGCCACCGCCGCCACGAATCCGGCTGCGAAACTCGCCGTCACATGGGTGCCCAGCCCGTCATTCATTAGATGCTTCTCGAGGATGATTTCCTTGAATTGGTCATAGGAAGCCAGCTGTGAAGCAGTGACTAACATGGCGCGATTCACGGTGAGGGAGGAGCCGCGCCAGAGGCTGGTGATGCCCTCGTTCTTGGTCATCTGAGAAATGGCGTCCAGGACGCTCTTGTAGTTGCGCCGCTGAGCCGGAGGGAGGCGGCCGTCGGCTTGCATCCGGACCATTGCGACATCAGCAGGGTTCCCCACAGCTGCGCCGATTCCGCCGGCTATGAGTCCTGCAGTGATCTTCTTCGTGAGAGGCATGTTTTTGGTGCTTGGATCAGTCCACTTTTGCTTCAGGATGTCGTACAATCCCATTCTGGTGGTGGAGTAGAGAGTCTGGCGGAGCACGGTGGCAGAAACGCCAGAGAACAGAGCTTTGACACCATCCTGCTGAATAATCCTAACCCCAACAGAAATGGGTCCCACGCGCGGTGGCGGCGGAGGTGGTGGCAGGTGGAGTTGGTGGTGGGCATGGCCGGCGGAGGGGGGGAAAGCAAGAGCTGGACGAAGAGTCTGCACCGCCAGATTCGGCGCCGGCGCTTCGCCCTGAAGTTGCATCCGGACCTTAATCAAATCAAGTGGATGTGTACTACACCCAGCAACAATCGAAGCGACACCTCCTTCAACAAATCCCTTCAAACCCATTATTATCACAACAGTTGCAATTTCCCAATTGAAACAAAATCAGAAAACCAGATTGAAGAAGAATACGAGCAAGGAATTAGATTCTCAGATTCCTTCCCCAAAAGAATGGAAACAAGAAAACCAAAATGCAAAGCAAGATCTCAACAAGAAAAAGACCAGTTGGAATTAGAGTTCATCTCACTGGAAACCAGGAGATGGGAATGGAGGCCGAAGGCTATGGAAGAGAAGTGTGGAACGTTGGGCCTCTGAGACATATGCTGGAGGAGAAATGGTACAAATGGAATGGATGGAGAAGAGGAGGGGCAAAGGGTATTTATAGAGGTAGTGGAAATGGCGTGGAAACTAGCTAGGTTTTAAGGTACACGCAGAAAAATGACCAAACGGCTGAAAAGAAAATACACAGTGCAACGGCAAGGAAATCTCTCCTGGCTTATAACTTTGGGTAAATAGCTTATGAGGTTCCTAAGCTTTACACCGTTTTATATTCAGCTCTCTAACTTTTGATGTCTGAATAGAAGAGTTCAAAACGTTTTAGAAATTAGCAAATTAGGTTATTTTGATAGAAACCGTCTAATTTTTCATTTATTTTTACTGGTGCATCTTATCTGACCATCGTAGGAATGGGGATATTATTGAGTTAAAATTAATTTGTATACCAAATGAGTTCCGATTTTTTTTCATAAGTTAATATTTATCTTGATAAATATAAGTAAATCTTAAAATAAAATCTTTAATTATTTTCGTGAGTTTCTATTAAAATGACCCAATTTGTTCGTTTCCAAAGGCTTTATACAATTTGTTAGAAATCAAAAGTTATAGATCAAAACATAAAATATGAAAGAAATTAGGGACCATATGTGTTATTTACCCTGTAACTTTTGACGCGGTGTTTTGGTCATTAGCAATTGGCCAACTCAAAGACTTCTGGAAAATTTATCTTTTTTATTTTTCATAAGCCTTGACTTTTCAGTTACTGATGTTGCCAATTTGAGTTTTAGGTTACAAAATCATGAAAATTCTATATAACTCATTCAAATTTTGTGGCTACATTAAATTAAATTCATATGCTGTAGTAATTTCTTTAATAATTATCTTCCTAAATTATCATGGCAGGTTTTAATATTAACATTATACTATTTTATATATTCGACTACACAAAATTCAAGTCTGAATTTTAATTTAATTTAACTTTGTTTATCATTATTGCTATTAAATTTAATTTCACATTCTCTCAAATCAATAGTCACTATGTGCTAGTGACAAGTGAGCTCCAACTTTATAAAGTTTGACGAATTGTAAATGTGGCTTGTTTTATTGTTGTGATAGCTAAAAGATTCGTTCTAAATAAACATGATTAACTAGTAAGAAATGGGCGAATGACTAATTATTATTAGTAGAAAAAAATATTGGAAAAGGAATTTGTTATATATTTTAATTTAGGAATGTGATTGGAGATTGATTTTCGTTGGAAAAATATTTGTCCGTGATAGGTTGCAATTGTGAGATTGGTGGGAAAGTTCTAGCACGTCTTTTCGTGAAGCAATTTTTGCCGTATAATTTTGAATATTTTCCATTTCTACACAATTAATTGTCACCGGATTCAGAATCTCTTTTTTAGGTGGTTCAAATTTCAAAATAGACCATAAATATCGTAGTCATTTGCTCGATTTCTTTTTCGTTCCTTTTTCATTTTGTTTAGTTTTTTTTTTATTTTAGTATTTATTTATGTTTCTTTGAGATGTAGGTCGAGTTGACGTAGAAAATAGCCTGAATTAACTGAAGAGGAGTTGGATCAGCATAATTTACGTTTTAAGGTCGATGTCATTTCCATAGGTATTTATTTACCAGAAGCCGAACAACAAGACAAATGAAATTCATCTTCTTAGCATAATTATGTACACCGATTTTGGCCATCCAATATCGATTGGACCTCCAAAATCAACATTTTTTGTTTTCTTATGTGAAATTAATTAGTATTACTTTTCATATTTGCTATTTTGCATTCTATTTAAATATATCGTTTAATGCTTTAGAAATATGAGAATGCGATATAAAAAAATTGACATTCTTACTTAGTAAAAATTCATTAGATGATTATCATATCGTTTAATGCTTTAGAAATATGAGAATGCGATATAAAAAAAAATTGACAATCTTACTTAGTAAAAATTCATTAGGTGATTATCATATAGATAATTTTTCATTACCCAATGAGACTGTACTACGTTTATATATAATATCATATTTTCATGTCTTTTTAGAATTTTTGTTGATAAAGTCATTGAGTTTTACTTTCTCCTCTAGTAGATTCTAGTTTTCATTACTTTTCAAAGTTTTTTTAGTTTATTTTCTTGCTTCGTAATTTGTCAACATGGTAAGAGGAAGCAAGAAGTTTTTGAAGTAAAGGGTACCAAGAAATGGGTTCAATCTCAACCTTGTCGTTTTAGCTTGGTGGCTGTTTGATTCTCATTATTGCAATTGAATTATCATGAGAAATTATAATGAGGTGAAATGAGTGGTTCAGAATTAATGAAAGTTTAAAATTTGTAGTTATAAATGAGCAGCTATCAAATTAGTAGGAGATGAAATTATAATGTGTATCGAAAAAGAGAATCAAACACCCTTTTGGCTTGAAAGAAAACAGTGAGAGGGGATAGTAATTAAATTAATTATAAAGAGTTTATAATACCATCCGTTGTTACCAATGTGAAACTAACAAATAACGTTGTGGAATGAAAATCGGACATGTAAAAGTAAAAGTGTTATATGTTAATTTTTTATTGGGTTTAATATTAACTTTTTAATGAGTAAAAAAAAAAATATATATATATATATATATTTTTTTTTTCTAAGTAAACTTATTGATCTGAAAAAATATAAATTGTATGAAACTTTTACTTTTTAGGACAAACAAGATTTAAGTTCAAAACTTTTATTTATTTTTCCACCAAATTTCTATTTTGTTTTAAATTTATTTTCTTGTTAAATGGGACCCTTCTTACTCCAACCTCCCACCAAACATGCAAAGAAAAAGAGAAAAGAAAAAGCAGAAATGAGAATGAGAAGGCGAGCTAGAAGGACTAAAATGCAGTCTATAGGACAAAAATATTCTAGTATCATATGATGTCATATATTCATGTGGCGTATATTGAGACATGCTACATAATTGTAGTTTTCATGTAGCGTGTCCCGATGCACGCCACATAATCATATGACACTCTATGATGTCATATCATATAGTGTTAGATCCAATATTTAACGACAAAATTTGTGGTGTGAACACTTGAAATCGAATTCAATAGCAGGACCTCAAGATTAAAAGTTCAATTCAAGAATAGATGATAATTTTGAAAAATACAATTTATCCACTTATCATCCAAAAATATACATAGAGGTTGAGGATTCATTGTGCACTCATTCTGTTTTTTTAAGTATGCAGTCCACCAAATACCCTTCTTGAGAAAAGCACGACTAAAAAAGTCACGACCAATCGAGACCAAATCGTGCCACACACAGAAAAAGTTTATGTCCAAAAAATTTTGAGATTAAAATTGGGAGTGATGCACTCAACGTAATAAAATGCGTCATTTTTTACGATTGAGATTCCATTCGCACTACTTAGGAAGATTTATTAGTGAACTTCAATTTCACACTATTTATGAATCAACCCTCTTTAGAAGAAAAAGGTAAATATTCTTACTGTGTTAATTTAGGACTTCTAATATAGAAATACATTTTTTCCAGACTAAGGTTGATAGTTTAAGTGGTAAAGACTGTATAAATAGAACCCCTTATTAGGACAAAAACCTGAATTTAAGTCTATAACCCTCCATGAAATTCCCCCAATATAAAATGTATCGAGTATATGTTATTAAGCAAACCCGAAATGATAATAGACCCTAATATTGGCATCCAAAGCTATTACTTCAAATTGCAAGACACAGTTGAGTTGATGCAAGTTGCGTGTGAATTGATTCTTGTTTGAATGGCATCACTAGTGTCTTAGCTAGAATTGGATGCCAACAAGGAACCAAACATGTTGAATTCTAGCTATATATAATAGAATTATGCTCCCAGTTGTGCCAACATTAAATGCAATTATGTATATACATCGCATGAAGTCCATGTTTTAATTTATCATGAGCCTTTGAATTTTAGGTTATTATTATAAATATTATAGAGGAATCGAATGTGTTTGAGAGAATTTTTCGCGATCATGATTATAAATGTTTTACAGACATAGCATGATATATAAGGTTGAATGCCTTTGTTCTTCTATATATATATATATATATATATATATATATATATATAATTACAACTAGTTAATTAATAGCAATATACTGACATTCTGATCGATTCTATTTGTATTGTTCAAGATAAGAGTTTTATTTTTCTTTTAACTCGAATGACTCTTTCTTTAAAAGAAATAATAATTTTAATGTGTGTGAATGGGGTGTCTATATCTTTCTTGACCGCAACTGAATATGACACTAGAATTAAGTTTCACATTTATTAATTCGGCTGTTTTTCTCTTTTTCTTATGGAGATTTTTCAATCTTCATACGTCACTTAAAATTATCCAAAAGTTTGTAATAACAATAAAAATTTTTAAATACCATATATCTACAGCCATTACACACTAAACAGATGATGTGGTATAATATTAGTCGCTAATATAATATGACAGGAGTGTGATGATGTTTTGATATTATTATATATTGTTTGGTGTTGGGGTGCTTGAACATTCTTAATATAACAAGTCAACTAATCAAATTTAAACTTAAATAATTTATTCGAAGTCGAAAGCATCACTTGGAAGTAACAAAGGGCAATTAACATTTACTAACACGTTTTTTTTTTTTTTTCCAAAGAAACTAAAAAGGGGTCCTATTCCTAGTATAGCTTTAAAAATTGGAATTAAAGGTCACATAATGAAATCCCAATATGAAAGGGTGAAACAAAAGTAAACCAACCCTTTGCGGGCTATATGGGGGCGGATTATCTAAGCTTGACTTGAGATTCCAATTTGTGTGGGGGGAAAAATGGATATTTTTTTCCTTTTTATTTGGTAGCTGGCTACCGAATAGACCGAGTCACCGCGTAGAATGGCAGCTATTATCTGTGGCCGGGGGGAGGTGCTTTTTATTTGACTTTTTCCAACTAATCTAGGATAATGAATTCTATAAATTTGTAACAAAATTGATTAGGCAAGAAATGAAAGTGGCAATTTAATAAATTCTAATGGAGATCCAAATTGATTTCAATGTGTTTTAGATGCATTTTACAAACTGTCAAAATATCAATAATGGTATTATTAGTGACCTTCAAAAAAAGTGGACGGTTACTTGGTTATCGACCAAGAAAGGATAAGAAATGATGGATCAAATTAGGTTCGATTAAGATTGAGCATGATTTGATTTATAAAGTTAGGGGTGTGTTCTTTGCTTCCGAATTTAATTTTTACTGTGTTTTGAGTGTAATTTATGAAAACAAATTTTGTATATCTTCAAATTTCTGTACGGAAAACACTCAAATTGACACAATGTTGTTTTCAGTTTTTTTCTTTTTTCTTTTTACATTTTTTTGGGAGAAAATGCATTTTTACTTTTTTTTTTTTTTTGCAACATCAGAAAGTAAACAAGTTTTGTGGTTTTTCAATTTTTTTAGGAAAGATTTTTTTTTTAAATTAAAAACTGAAAATGGCTTGAAGAGAACATAACTTTCCCATTAATTTCTTATGAAAAAAATTATTTTTATTTTTTTACCCCTGAAAGTTAATCATTGTTATTTCAAAAAAGAAAAAAAAAATTATTCATTGTTTTTTCATTTTCCCCTCAAAGTGCCTCCATTTCTTTTAAACACGAATTAGCCCAAGCCTATGTTTCCCCTTAAGATTCTCAAGAATATTTTTAAGTAGCTAGTTTTAGAAGGTGATTTGGCCGATTATAATGCCAATTCCTAGTTTTTTCCCCCAACTGAACTGATGAGTCCGATCTTATTTTTCAAACACTTGTAGGTCGTAAGTAGTAGTCGGGACCTTACCTACCCAACTTGTATCTAGTTGTTGGGGTGCAAATTCATCTACTTAAATGGGGTTTGCAAGTGGATAAATTAAAATATTTCTCACTTGTAGTAAACATGACATGTCCATAATATGTGCATAATTGAAGGGAGAGCATGTATTTTAGTTGAGTCAGCTAAAGATATTTTTTAAAGTAATAAAGAAGGTGACATGTTAATAATGTGTGCATAATTAAAGGGAGAACATTTATAATGTGTTCTTGATTCCAACATCTCTATGAGCAAAATAACTAATGACTACACAACCGACAATGTTTTCATCTTGATCGAGTTATGATAGGATATATATAGACGTGATGAAAAAATATCAAATTAAGTATTCAACAACACCCAAATTTTAAGAAGATATAACCCACTTGATTGGGTTGGACTGAAGATATTTTCTAAACACTTAAAAGCATTTTTAATGTCGTGCAAAAAGTGGAAAGGAAAAAGGCAAATGAGAAAAGAAGGGGAAAAGAGGGGGAAAATTTGGTTTTCCCTCAACATTATTTGACTTGGTGAAGGAATATTAGAAATGCTCTTATAGTTAGGTCATATATATATATATATTATGTATAATATTATTATTTTTATAAATCCCAAGTAGTTTGTTTTTGTTTTTTGGCAACCCAAGTAGTTTGTTATATCGGTCATTTTAGTTTAGAGAATTAATCATGTTACGATTCCGCAACTGGTTTGTAGCTTGTAGCACGAACGAGAAAACACTTAAAGAATTGGAAAGCGCAAAATAACACCGAGACTTGGGGTTCGGCAGGAAGGCCATGATAGGTTCACAGTTCAAGGGAAAACCGTTATGTCCTGCTGGTTGAGGCTCCACCAGAAGTGGATCTGTTTCCTTCCACTAGCAATTGGAAAATTACAGAGAAGAATTTACAACCCAGTGATTAGGGAAAACTTGCACAAACCCTAACTTCTCAAAGAGATCCGAAATCCCTAACATCCTACCGTATTCGGATCACAAGAGCAGTCACAACAGAAAACCCTAACCTATCTCTCTAATAGATCCATACCAAGAGGATTACCCAAACACTCAATAGAAGAGAGAGAGAACTCGCCGAAATAGAAGAACCCTAAATGAACTCGTTGACCTAAAATAGATGCAAGGCAACAAATATATATCACAAATTCTAAGGCTAAGATAAATGCCCTAAATTCAACGATCAGGATGCAACGACCTGACCTACTAAAACATCCGCGAGGCTACGTGGTAAATGGGCTGGACTTTAGGAACGGTCTTGGGTCAATACTTAACACATTTCCACCTGAACCAAGAAAGCAACTGCTAGTTTCAGAAAACATAACCAACTTTCTGGTTTCCTTGCCTTGAAAAATTACCTGCAAAAGGGAAAGAAAAAAATACAGTTATAAACAAAACACAATAGATTTTACACTAAGTAAAAAAAACAAACAAAGTAACAGAGATACTTTTAACCTGTGCCAATGTTTAGAGATCGGAAGATGACTTAAGTTTACCAATAGGGAGAGATTTGGTCCCCATGTCAGAAGGGTTACATCGGGAAGGAATTTTGTCCAAAAGCACAATTCCCTTAGACACCAAATCTCTTATGAGATACAGCCTGACATCAATATGTTTTGTTCTGTCATGAAAGACATGGTGTTTGCAAAGCTGTATAGCTGACTGACTATCAGAATAGATAACAAAATCGCTCTTCCGATCTCACCATTAGCAGACTCAGTAGCAGCTACTAAAGCATGCACTACTTCTGTATTGGAAATATAGTCTGTTTGTTCTTAAAGCCTTAAAAGCAAAATCACTATTCCAAAAGATATCCATACATCCATTTCCCCAACCACCATTAAAACCTTCAATTTCAAGAGAGCGTATAGAAAGCAAATTCTTTCCTAAATCAGGAACATGCCTTACACCTTTGAAGGTAAAAGTAAAACTAGAGTCAATTTTGAGTGTCATATCACCTATACCAGCAACTGAGGAGACAATACTATTAGCCATCACTACTATTCCATCATAGACTTTTTCATAATTGTCAAACAATTTTTTATGTGGGGTCATGTGACAAGTGCAAGCAGAATCCAACAACCATTTTCCAAAAATAGACACACTAGATGTATGATTCACAGCAGAGTCAAGATCAGATTCTTAAACAACCATATACATATCAACAGTATCTTTTTCACAAGTAGCTATATTTCCCTGTTTAGGCATTTTTTTAATTGAGCAAACAATCCACTCAGTTTCTTACATTCTTTAATGTAATGTCCTATTTGCCCATAGCCATAGCACTTCCTATTCTTAGACTTATCATTTTCTTTATTTTTGGAATTATTACACTTCTTCCATTTTTTCTATTTATGTTGTCCATTTCCCTAGTTTGATCCATTTCCTTTAATCTTCTGTTTACCCTTAGTGTAGGATTTTCCTTTAGCTATGTAACCCTCTTGAACTCTATGTTCTTTTTCAGATTTTAATTCTGAATCCATAATCTTTAAAGCACTCATAACTACATCAATGTCAAGTGTATCAGATTCCCTGCCATATTTCATTGGCATTTTTCATATCTTTAAAGACCTCAGGAATAGAATTTAAAAGAATAACAGCCTTATATGTATCAATTGTTTTATCACCACTGTTTTTAATGTCATGTTGCAGTTTATTAAAAACATTCAGATTTTCATCAAGTTCTTTTGTTGGGTCCATTTTATAGCTAAAGAATCCTTTTAGAAGAAATATTTTATTTGGAAGAGATTTTTCGAGATAAAGCTCTTGAAGCTTTTCCCATAAATTTGCAGTGCTCTTCTGTTTACCTACTTTTCTTAAAACAGAGTCAGAGAGATGTAGTATAACAAAGGAATAAGCCAGATCATCAATTTCTTTAATTTTATCTGGAGTCCAGGTAGCATCAAATGTTCTATTAACAGTCATAGCAACTTTTTATTGAACTAATATTCCTTTCATCTTGAGCTGCCAAATTGGAAAGTCTCATTTCCCATTAAGCGGCTCTAGGCGAAAGGCAGAAACAGACACGATGCAAGAACAGGAACAGAAAATAGCAGATGATCACAAGATAAATGCACAAAGCAGAATTTACCCAAATACATGCACCAGAATAACTGCTGAAAAATATTCAATCAAGAGCAATATTAATATGCAATCGATTATAATGATGCAAAGAAAAAAAAACGTGACTAATCCTAGTGTCCACAGGTTTCTGTGAAATTCAAGATCCCAGGTCAAGGGTCCACCGGAATAGTATGGTAATGTGTTCTGTAATAAGAATGGTACTACACTAATCTGGAAAGATAAAACCAAGAACAAAAGAAGAATTACAAGAAACCTATCCGTTAAAAGATAAGATAAGAAAGAACTTACAACCTAATGAACAAAACGTTCAATTAACAGTCGTTACACCGGAAATGCCACCTCAGAATTCCAGTAGTCAAGATGAACATCAACACGCTCTGATACTACAATGTGACGATTCCGCAACTAGTTTGTAGCTTGTAGCGCGAACAAGAAAACACTTAAAGAATTGGAAAGCGCAAAATAACACCGAGACTTGGGGATCGGCCGGAAGGCCACGACAGGTTCACGGTTCAAGGAAAAACCACTATGTCTTGCCGCTTGAGGATCCACCAGAAGTGAATCTGCCTCCTTCCACTAGCAATCGGAAAATTAGAGAGAAGAATTTACAACCCAGTGATTAGGGCAAACTCACACAAACCCTAACCTCTCAAAGAGATCCCAAATCCCTAATATCCTACCGTACTCAGATCATAAGAGCATCACAATAGAAAGACCTAACCTATTTCTCTAACAAATCTACACCAAGAGGATCACCCAAACACTCAGTAGAAGAGAGAGAAAGTACTCGCCGAAATACAAGAACCCTAAATGAACTCGGTGACCCAAAACAGATACAAGGCAACAAATATATATCACAAATTCTAAGGCTAAGATGCTTGCCCTAAATTCAACGATCAGGACCCAACGACGCAACGTACTGAAAGATCCGCGAGGCTCTCATTCGGGTAAGTGGTAAATGGGCTGGACTTTAGGAACAGTCTTGGGTCAATACTTCACAAATCATGTTGCCAACTTTAATTGCTTCTGGAGGCTCTGATGAAGCAGCAAAAGAATGTATTATATTGATGAACGTCTTCTAGACTATGCAATTGAATCAATTTAAAATATTTCTTCAAGATTAATAAACAATATGATATCTTCATCTTGTGCATGTAATTAAAGATATTATTAGGGTATTGCGTTATATATTTATATATGTGGCCCTAACTTGATTTATATTCTCAAGGTCAATGAGTGTTTTAGAAGTTTAGTTGAATTATATTATGTAACAAAATCAGTGCGTAACTTGGATTGTTACGCGAATCTACAAGTTAGCGCTCCTGGTCAAAATTTTCCTAATGGGGCTAATTAACATGGAAAAAACACTAAAATTTTTATTTATTTCAACTATGTATTTTATGCTTGCAAAAAAAAAAAAATGTAGATTACTTACATAACCACAAACTCATTAACAATAAACATACAAAACAATAGCCAAGACTTAAATAGTCTAATGATATTCAAGTGAGTTTTCTTAAGGCCATAGCCAAAGGGGGCCCAGGCCCAGAAATATTTGTCCTTTTTACTGGTAAAATTAAAAAAAGAAAAGAAAGAAAAATTATAGAAATGGGTTAGTCGTACAGTTCAAGCCAACCCTACAATGTCAATTGACAATGCTACTGAGTTTCCTACGTCCTAGGTCTAGAGTTCACTCCTCCTCAACATTCCCCTTGTAATATTTAAAAAAAAAAATAGTATAAAAAATAAAGCATAAATTAGATCAACAAAGCATAACCGTATCACATAAGAGCAAACTGTTATAACTTGTAAACAAAGAATTAAGGTTAAACAGAAGTTTCAAAATATCACTCACTCAAATAATATCCTTATATCAATCAAACATTCATAATTTAATTGTCCAATCATTTCCTTTTAAATTATTATTCCATTATGAAGAAGAAGAAGAGCTAAGGATGGAAAATTGTCTAACAGAAAAATTTGCTCCTATTATCTGGGCACCCGGCTGCTCAAGGCCCACACCTTCTTTACCTCATGATAAAACTGGTCATGAACAAAATCAAAATCTTGTTTCTCTTAACAAAAAGAAATAAAAAGGAGAAAAAGAGGGGGGAAAGGGGGTTCTTTTGATAAATACCCTTTTTTACTTATAAGGTTTTGAAGAATACCTTCTAGTTCAAAGTAATTGTAAAAAATACTCTTTTTATTGTAAAACTACCCCTAAACCTGTTTTTATTAATATTTAATAATAATAATAATAATAATATACAAAACGCCATCAAAACTGCCAATGGCAACAATCACCACCAATTTTCCGCCATAAACATCACCGTGTCATTGCTAGCAAGGCAAAAAAAAAAAAAATAGTAACAAACACAAAAAACTCATGAAAAAATTAACATAACAAAAACCAAAAATAAAATATAAAAAAATCAAAGTTGGTTACAATCACAACAAAAAATTCTCATGTCCCAAAAATCAACTCCCCAAAAAAACCAAAACAAAAAGAATTCAAGTCCCAAAAATGGATATAGCATATCAAAGACTGCGTAACAAAAGAAAGTAACAAATGGAAATAAAATCATCAGAAAAATAAGAAAACTATGGTAACAAAATTTAGAACATGGTAACATGTTAAAAAAACCATGGTAACAAAATTTGAAACATGGTAAAATGTTAAAAACCCATGGTGACCAATAAAAAATGGTAAAAAAAAATGGTAACAAAATAAACTTGGTAGCAAAAATCACGTGTAAAAATTTTCATGGTCATTCAAAAGTTGGTGCAAAAATGAGGGAAAAGCAAAACAAAAAATTTCCAAACAAAAAATTTCCATGGTAATCTAAAAATTAATTAATGCAAAAATTAGGAGAAACCACAAAAAAAAAAAAAAAGGCAAATGTTGAAAGAGACACGGATCTACAACTTCATCAACAAAAGCACATATTGACTTTCGTAGCAACTAGTGACTGCAAGATGTGATCTGTTGTGGTGTTGAAAGGGCGGTCACTGGGTTGGTGGTGGTTGGATGGGTTAGAGTACTGTAGGGTTGTGTAGATAGATGGCGTGGCGGTCGGATAGGATGTGATGGTTGCGACAGTCAGAGGAAAGGTGTCAGTGGACGGATGGGATATGGTGTGGCGACAGCTGGTGTATAGAGGAGCCATAATAATCCAAATAAAACCACCTAAACAAAGCTTCCTATTCTATCTCGTGTATGTAGGTGCATGCTTGTTTATTTAAAATACACGTAGTGTGCAAGAAACACACACCACACAAGGTGCGAGCGTAAGAAGTTTTAGAAAATTTTCCATCTAAATAAATCCTAAAAGATAAATGAAATATATTTAAATATATTTAATAATATATATATATATAAAAGAAAAGTAGTCTATGATATAGTTGGCAATTTTCCCGTCAAAACTATATTTTGGAGGGGATATTTTAGATTTTCTTAGGTTCGTTGCAGTAATTCTTGCGGTCAACTATATCTTTATTGTTCTAATTTAAATTAATTTGATTAGATTTGATTGTTCTGATTTCAATTTTCCCTTATCTTCTTCTATCTTTAACATAGATTTTGGTTTCTGTAATAATTTGACTTCATTTAAAATTATTGATCGATGAATGAGATTTAATTTTTTAGATAGGAAAAATATCTAAGATTGGAAGGGCTCCTCGTTTCGCTAATTTTTATATATAGTTTTTGTCTGAATTTGATATCTTATTATGTCGTCTTTTATAATATTTTTGTTTTCCCTTTAGTCATTTTACTAAATATTTTAATTTGCCAAAATATAACATTATAGTTTAAGTAGCTCAAATTCAATTTTAATGAGAAATCTTTAAAAAATATGGATCACGTTACACATATGAAATTAAATTGATTACCCTAATTCTAAATACAGATCAATTTCTATGTATTTTATGATTAATGGGTGAATTGATGCGTATATACTTGATTATATTCAAAAACCTAAATTAGGAATGTAAAATTTCCATTATAAGTATTTGGATTCTGAAACGAAATCAAGTAAATGTAAATGACGATATTATTTATATAATAGTTTACTTTTTGTTTAATCATTTTTAATTGCTTTTGCGGTTTACTGGAGGTACATATTATTAGTTTACTATTTTATTAAATAGATTTTTATCCAATAAAGGTTGGGGATAATTTAGGTTATTCTTACGAATTATCAATAATCTTATTATTTGTCACACATAATTAGTTTATTTTAGATAAGTGCATTCATCATCTTATTATAGCTACTTCTTTTGAAAATTTTCCTTAAAATATTAGACTGATTTATACAAAGTTCTTATTAGATTACTTATTTTGTAATCGTTTAACAATCTTTTATTCTAATCATACAAATTTTATCTATATATTTTGAAATGTTCTAATATATTCACTCAGTAAATAAATAACATAAAATAGTTTCTGATAAATAGTTTATAGTAAACATTTTAAAGTTTATAAAATGTCTATTATATAATATAGTTGCTCAGAAAAATAAAATACTTATTTCCTGAGATCACGTAATTACATTTCACATATCCAATTTAATATAACAAGTATTAGTCAACGACAAAATAACAAAATATTGTGGTTCAAAGTGTCTATAGTCATACATTATTCAATTTTATCTATTAACTATTACATATAATTTGCTTTGGTATTACTAGTGCAATGCAGAGGTAAAAATCTAGTAGTAATAATAATAATAACAAGAATTTTATTATGCCTTCCGTTAGGTTAGTTACTATGCATAATTGTACATGTTGCATATGTTCAAATTAGGGTGTAAGGGTTGAGGTGAATGTGGATGTTCTATGGATGGATGCCATATATATAAATATGTATAGCATGATAAAATTCTTAATAATAATAATAATATTAATAATAGTTTCAAGGCTTATGACGTGTCTTTTATTTTTTTTATACTTCCAATTATGTTGGTTTAGATTTCATGCGTGATTTCCTCCCATGAAAGCTTATCATTCAATGGCCGACTTATTTTTAGATTTACCAAAAATAATATTATTATTATAATAATAAGATAATTATGAAAAATCCAAACATAAATATTTAAGAAGGGTGTATTTACATTCTAAAACAGTATAATTACAATTAATTAATTCCAAAGTAAGGTATAAAATTAAATGGACAGTAAAAAAAGTGTATATTATCTAATTTTCACGGGAAAAAAATGAAGGAATAGTGTGGGAGAAATATATAGTACATACAAAGGAGAACAAATACACCCAATTTTGTAAACCCACCCACTGTGGGTGCTGTAACCCCACCCACAGTAGGTAGGTATTATGGACTCCAAATACAACATTGATTCGGCTTTTTTTTTTTTTTTTTTGTGGGTTTGGGCGTTAGGCGTTCAGATTCAAGATAGGAGCCCAATGACCTGTTAATTTCCACCGGATTCATCATAAGATCTTTGGCCTACTTTTACGTATTTCTTTAGATTTTTATTTTTAAATTTTCTCACTTTTATTGATTTTATTTTACTTTTTCTTATTTCTAATTCAACCCGGTCAGCAACATTCCGGCACCTAACTCTAGGTAGTGTGTGTGAATGCGCTTTCTTAGAACGAAGAGTGCCAGAAAAATTTCAAGTAATATATAACATGATCATTGCTACTTATTTAAAAGCATTTATCACGGATGGAAATACGGCAAGCATGATTTGAGCATTCTTACCCAGTATATTTACTCATCTAAATATTATTTACCTGATTAAGTTAGACAAGCATTAGTAAGCACATGTAGCGGGTGGACACTTACTCATTTGAATATGCCCGACAATTTAGTCATATGAGTATTAAGTAAATGTAGCGGATGGACAATTATTTGTTCTCATCAATCTATTTATTTATTTTCTTTGGGAAACCCATTAGAATTTTGGTGTGGTTTTTAAGCCACTACCTGTGAACAAATTTTTTTTTTGGGGGGGGGGTTGGTTTGGGATGCCCTACCATTTTATTATTGATGATATGGAAGACCTTTAGAAAGGAGGGAGACATGGACATTTACCTCCAATGAATTAGAAGCAACTCAAAATACATGGAAACAAAACCCCAACTCCAAGGGTACTACTCTTGTTTACAAGATAAGGGAGAAAAAATGAAGACAAAACTTTTCATCAAGCTATCTAGTCATCATAATATGGGGAATACTCAATTGATCAGTCTTCGTGATACCCAATAGCTGCACCCTAGAAGTCATTAGGAAAGAAAACTTTAATACAATCCTAACCCTGCTTAGAATGAGCAAACCAGTTTTGTCAGTCTTATTTTTTCTCATCGGTTTATATACACCTTTAATATATATATATATATATATTATAGTGTAGTCAATTCAAAATCATTAGTCTATTATATTTTAAAATCTCTACCCCAATTTTGCTGAATATAAGGACTTGTCTTGAGAAGTATCTAAAAATATATTTTTTATTTTTGTATTTATTCTGATGTTTAATTTATAAATGGACGCGGTATTATCTGTTTAGGTGGACGTAAGGATGGCTACCAAACTACTTAGAGGCTGTCTTATAAAAAACTCAAGCCGAACTAGCTTATGGCACGTATTGGATAAGCCCAATTTCAAGCATAGCCCCAAAAATGCGACACGGCAGAAGCTGGGTTGGCCCGGCTAGCTCTGCACTCTACACCCAACATGGCCTGTAACAAGTGCCATCTTGGCTTGGCCCGTAATAGAAACAAGGGTCTTTTTTTTTTTTTCAAATTTTTTTTTTGGTACTGGATTTAATAAGCTTGAACCAAAGAATAATAATCACCAAGCACCCATGGTTCAAGCTAGTGTTGATGTAGATTAAAAAACTAGACGTATGTATGTAATGACAACAAATAATGACATATAGCACAATACAAGTCGTTTATATGAGTGCATCAACAACGTACTAATCATGTCAGTAATTGATATTATATTGTACTATTTGTCTAATACCATAATAACGTGTAATTGTTTGGTATATTTTATTTTTGTGATTTATAAATTCACCTACTATGATTTGACAATTACTCAACAATCACCACACATTTCAAACTTTAATTAAATCTCGATTACTTATTTTCACTCATTATAAATTCTTTTTGTAAATTAATTTTATAAATATAACCAAACGGGTTCTAAGATATTTAGCACTTGATCAAAATAAATCAAAATTATTATTATTATTATTATTTTGGACATCCTTTTAACGTTTTGCACAGCCACAAACGCAATATAAAAAGTGCGGAGGCAGTTGTCGTTTTTTTTGTTTTCTCCTTTTGGGCCAAAATTCCCACCAATCCCAACATTTATCCATACGCTACTAGACTTTTCTCAACTTTACTTATTCCATTCCATTTCGCTTGCGAGTTGCGCCTCTCGTATAATCATTACCATTACAAGGGTCATTTTCATTTTAATTCTCTAATCTTTTAATTTTATATCAATTTTATCCTCATTTCTTTTTTAGCCTATTAAGTCTTTAATCTTTCATTTATTATCATATTACATCCCTAATATTACATTACGTCCCCAACATTTCAATTTTCATCATTAACTCCTATCAAAATGACTAATATACCCTTGATTCTTTATTTTCATAATAACTCTTCAATATTTTAATTTCTATATAATTTTGTCCTATTATTTTTTGAGCTCGCAGAAGCCCAATCTTTTATTTTTTATCATATTATATCTCTATTAATAATTTTCATACTAACATTTTAATTCTTATTATTAATATCTATTAAAATTTTCATTTAGTTGTGTTAGAGTGGGTTAAAGTGTTTGGATTTTTTATTTTATTTTATTCGTTATGTTTATTTAAATAATTAATGATATAATGAAAATTTTAATAGATATTAATAGTAAGAATTAATATATTAGTATGGAAAGTGTTACTGGAATATAACATTTCTGTTATCAATCTTTCAATTACTAATGTTAATTCTAATTAAAATTGCCATTAAACCTTTAATTATTTAAATAAAAATAAAAAATAAAGAACAATATAAAATAAAAACTCCACATATCATAGCCTGTAGTGATAAAAAAACTCAATCTATATCAAATTTGATAAATGCCTAATCGGCGTAAAAAATTTTTCGATCCGAGAGTCAATACAACAAATCATGATCACATATAAAAAAAAATTATTTTCAACTTATAAAAATGAAACCTAACCCTAATGCACTAATTCTAATTTTTTATGGATTCACAAGTAGTGGTTCATATTAGATTGAGACAGATAATAAATAGGGGGCAAATTAAGGTGAAAATAAAAAAGAGAGATAAGAAATTAAATTAGAATTAAAGTATTAGGGTATTTTTTAAATCAAAAATCAATTCTGACAGATTTATCCAATCTGTATTCATCACATAATCTGTTATAATCAAGAAATCAGATTAGATTCGCTACTTTTATACTTAGATCGACAACTTTTTTAGGCAAAGATTTGATATCCACCAAGATTATTATAGATCTAGTTTTTCTGTTATCATTGTTTTTGACTATTGTCATTAAGTTATGTTTGAATATGTTCGAGTGTATGAATTTCTTATTTTATATTGTTTGTTATATTTTATTTAAATGATTAATGATATAATAAAAATTTTAATAGATATTAACAGTAAGAATTAAAATGTTCGTATGGAAATGATTAATGGAAATATAACACGATAAAAAATAAAATTTCGGGCTTCTAAGTACTCAGAAGATAATGAGGACAAAATTATCTAGAAATTGAAGGGTTAGGGATCTATAGTGGAAATAAAGTATCAATGGTATAATAGTCATTTTGATAGCGGTTAATAGTGAAAATTGAAAGGCTGAGGACTAATAAAGTGTTTGGCAAATACATGAGATTATAATCTAGATTATAGTCTGTGACGTGTTATTATTTTATTGGTTGTTTTTGTAAAAAATAAACAATTACGGCTTGACTTTTACTTTTTGACTTTTTGAAAAAGTGAAACTAATGAAATAATGCTAAGTGGCAGATTATAATCCAAATTATAATCTACGACAGTTAACAAACACATTGTAAATGTAACATTGAGGATGTAATAAGATAGTAAATAAAAAGATGGGGATGTAGTAGGCTTAAAAAAAAAAAAAGAGACAAAATTAATATAAAATTGAAAAAGGAAACCTACAGTGAAAATAACCGTTATTACAAAATTCTCCCGTCAAAGTCAAAAAATAGTCAATCCTTCCTCTCAAAAAAAAAAAAAAAAATCGTAAATCCTCTTTTCGTTTTCCCATTTTAACGCGCCGCACCACCTCTGCACCGCCGCCATTTTTCCCGCAAAATTAACAAAATTCACTGAAGTCTATGTGTAGCAAGAAAATCTGGTTCTTAAGATCAATTTTCAGCTCGGTTCTAATCATCGGGGGCGGTTGATATACCTACCGCAGTACAGCAAATGCTAGCAATTGTCGCGATTTTACTGGTTTTTTGTCTCGTGGTACGCAACAAGTGGAGAAATGCGGCGCCGAGAAAAGACGACATTTCGAGGCGCCTGGCTTTGGCCTCCCAAGAGGATTCGGTAATTTCTGCGCGCCAAGTAGTTGAAGTGTATAATTCGCCTCCAACGCCGCCGCAGCAGGTCGATAACCGTTACTGTGCCGTCTGCTATTGCCCCACCACTACTCGGTGTTCTCAATGCAAAGCAGTTAGATACTGGTGAGTTTGTGTGTGTATGTGCCATGTGCTTGAGTTGCTGTTCGGGTGGGAGGTTTCAGATTTTTCAGAAAATGGTATTACATGAATTTGTTGCATAGAGGATGCTTTTCATTATTGAAAATTTAGTATTTCTTTTTTGAAGTGTTTGAGTGCGGAGTGCCTGATTGGAATGTAGAGGTACGGCCAATGGACCAATTTGTTTGAACTAGAAAAGAGTTGCGGTATACTTGAAATTTAGGCGAGAGTAGTGTAATTGTCAACGTCCAACGTAATCACTGATTAATCACACAACTCAACACCAAAATGAAAGAATCAAACCACAACTCTTCAGCTATATAAATTCACAACTTAAAACAGGGATTTAAATTTGAAATTAGGACTTCCATTAACTAAAAGGTAAGCCGTAAGCAAATTACAAGAGAAAGTAGCAACCAGAGGAATTGGGTTCAAGTATCCTTATGTAAGATTTTTTTCATATATCTTTTTGATTAGATCCCTGTCTCAACCTAGAGCAGACTTTAAGTGGTGGGGGTCAAGTCTCCTTATGTAAGCACGCTCTAAGGAGCTGTGTGAGATAGGTGCAGGAATCATCGGAACTAGAGTACTTGATGCAGAAGTGAGCTTATTACCTTATTTTTTCTCGATTGACCTTTAATAGAAGTAAGTTTCTATAGATTTATTCGGGTTAGTTAAGTTGTGGAACTGTTTCTCAGTTAAAAATTCATTTTGTTCATACTTCATGCATTTGGCACAGATACACGATACTCAAAATGAATTTACATTTGCAAGGTGTGTTAGTTGATTTTTACAACTTTCTTAACTGAAAACAAACATTTTCTAGGTGGGGATGCGTGCCAAGTTTGAACTATTTGTTTGTTATTTTCATCTCGTATTTTGATTGTCTTCTAGTTCTGGTGAATGTCAAATAATTCACTGGAGAAAAGGCCATAAGGATGAATGTCGGCCCCCAATTTCCTTGCATGCTAGCAAGGAAAGTGAATACAGAGTGGAAGCAGATTCAGAGAATCATTTTGAGATGCATGCAAAAGATCGAGTTAAAGGATCTTCATATCCCACTGCGTTGCTTAACAAATCTGATGCTGAAAGTACCTCCTTGCCTCGCTTCTCTTCTTCCTCCAATCAAAGTGAAAGATCATTGGATGCTTCTATCAGCGAGATTCTCCTGACAGCAACTCCTACTGAGTCAAGTAAAGAGACTTCTGAAGGTATTGATTCTAACATGTATTTAACTACTTTGGATTCTGACCATGCAGATTCATCTTGTCCGTGCTCTTTGAATTCTACTGTTTATTATGTAAATAATCCTGGTGCTAAAGCCTAAAATAATTTTAAAAAAAATGCTAGCTAATAAAAATGATGAAGGCTTTGAGTTGAGAAGCTTCAAAGATGCAAGACATTTTGTTGCTGATGCAGCATCAGAGGAATTTGTTCCAGGTGCCATGCATTTGAGAGATTCGCGAAACTCTTGTTATGTAAGGACATTTACAGTCAAACACGAGGCAAATGAATCACAACCATTCAATCATGAGAAGATGAGATCTAAGCTTTTTACTGGTCCTGGCAATCACCAAATGCCAACATTAGAGATGAACAGTGTGAAAAGGGTGTCATCTTCAGGTGATCATTGGAAAAATGAAGCAAGACAATGTATTGTTGATGAAACGAAGATACCTTGTAGGGATTCAGGTAAGTATCGAAAGATACCTTCAAGAGCTGAGACTGAGGCTAATAATCTTCCGCCTTCGGAAGTTGAAGGCTCCCACTCCCAGGTGTTGTCACTCGCTAACAGAGGTTTGAAAACAGCAGTGTGGAATTTTGTAGAGCAGCATTTTAGAGCGCCAAAGCATTCAAAGTCATACAAATTTGCCAAATGGGAGCACTCCAAAGGAAATGATAACCAAAAGGTAACCTTTTGTTTGTTTCCTTTTTCCCTTCTAAATTCTTAGCACAGCAAGGTTTTACTCCTCATATGATACTCCCCTGATCCTTTTTTCTTGTAACAGGCCATTTTTTCACCTCAGCTATTCATGCAACTGTACTTCTATGATGATTGGGAAATTCACCCTTTTTGCCTTGAGAACTGTGGAAATAGGTATGTGCCTTTTAAATGCAATCCATGCGGATTTTGGTGTTCTTACTGGATCAGACTCAAATTTCTTATTCTAATACTGCATTTTAAAATTGTCGAAGTCATCAGTTGACTTTTTTATTTATGATTTAGCATCTCCATGTTACTAGCTCATTGTTCACTTACTCCTAAAATTGGACATCTGAACTTTTTATCTCTGAATTGACTCGCTTCTTGCTACTTGGAATATGCATGAGTTTAATAATGAAGTCCCATGCTTCTTTGTCATGCTCTTTTGTCCTCTCTCTTGAGGGTTCAGTGAGTTAATCTGCACTATGTCTTTTTGCACTTGCTAACAGCTAACATATAAATTTCTGTCTTATAGAAAAGAGATATAATTATTTGAAAACTAGTTGCTAAGCTTGTTACTACATTTTCTTCATAATTTATTTGTTTGATTGAAAATTTGTTTCAGAATGCTATATATTACTCCATTCGTCCCACAAAGATACTTCCCTTCCATTTTTCACATAGATTAAGAAAACATAATTAATGTTGTTGGAAATATACAATTTAAGAATATATTTCCTAATATGCCCTTTGGTTTATTTAATATTTCAATCTAAATCTTCTTTATTATTGATTACCATGCAAAATAAACAGGGGTATTTTAGAAAACTAAAAGTTAAATAAAGAAGGGCGAATATAATTTGGAACGGATAAAAAAGTAATAGGGGAATATCTTTTAGGGGCGGAGGGAGTAATTAATTGCTATTATTCTAGATCCAGTCTTTTCGAATGCCCGAGATGATGAAAATGCTAATGTTGATTGAGTTTCTCCTTTTCAATTTATTGCAAGTAGCCTTTCACATAAATTGATGAAAATACTAGTTGGGTCACAGAATTGTTTTAGCTGTAAAACTAGTCTTGGTTTAGATCAAGTCCAAGGCGAAAGTGTTGGTGCTTAACTTTGGATTTCAGAACCATTGAACATTTTATCATCTTTTACTTATTCTAACACTTTCTGCATTTCTTGGATGAATGCGAGATGACTATATATTTTCCCCTGCTTTGCATGGATATGTTTTACAGTGAGAAGTCATGCATAGCTACCAAATATTTCATTTCAAAAGACATACCTAGATTTTTTGTTGAGATTGAGTTTATGTCCAGATTCTGTTTTAATCTTGCTTGCTAGATGCATGTGAATATTTCTAGCACGCCATATTCCTACATACATGTGACGATATTTTATGGTAGTCCATAATTTTTGTTTATCAAGAGAGTCAATGCAATTGTATCTGTGTTTAGACTTTAGTATACTCTAATTCTATAAACCATCCTACCTGTTACTTCATTTTCCAGCAAATAAAACTATTTTGGATGAAGAAAGTTTGGACTTCATTCTTGGAACTCTTAGAATTCAGAATGTATTAATTTGTGCAGAGTCTCAATCTGACTGAATTTTGCAGCGTGGGAAAGATTGACTTGTAAGGGTAGGGATATATATTAGGATGACTTCTTTCTGTTGTTTAACGTGATGACGATATTATTGAATCCATGCTTGGGAAATCCGTAGTTGTTTGAACTTCATAGACTACTATATTAGGACAGACCAGGAAAATTTTGACATAAACGACCATAATTTTGTTTCAGGCACAGGGTTTTCATTTTGTAAAAACGTGCCTAGCATGTACTGCATGCTATCTTGTATTTCATGTAATGCATCAATTTTCCCTCTTTTTTGCAGTTGTTATGCGAATGCTGTGCTTCAATGTCTTGCTTTTACTCGGCCAATCTCTGCTTATCTTCTTCAGGGGTTCCACTCTAAAACCTGCAAGTTCCCTTTTGTAATTATTTGATACTTCAGTGTATTTCAAAAATCTTTTAGAGTCTTGTTTGTTGTGCTAATCTATTTGACAGCGATTCAGGTCGCAAGAAGGATTGGTGCTTCACTTGTGAGTTTGAAGGACTGATTCTAAAGGGACAGGAACGAAGATCTTCTGTGTCTCCAATTAGGATACTGTCTCAAATACAGAAAATTGGAAGTCATCTAACTGATGGAAGACAAGAAGATGCCCATGAGTTTTTGAGGTATGTAGTGTGAAGCAGCTCTGATTTTGGCTAAAGAAGTTTGCAGTTAATCATGTTCACCATGAATCTATGATTATGTTCCTACAAATCAGGTATGCGAGAGATGCTATGCAATCTATACGCCTTGAAGAAGCTGGGGTTACTGGACCATTGGCCGAAGATTTTACACTTGTAGCTCTGACTTTTGGGGGCTATCTTCGATCCAAGGTTGGTCCGCTTGATGTCATTTGAGCACGCCTGATTTCTTCTAAACCATTGTCAACCTGTCCTACAATTTAATTTCTGATGTGGAACTGATTCGTGTTGCATGGGGTCCTTACTAACTAGTATTGAGTGGACTTACCAGATTAAGTGCATGAAGTGTTCTGGGAGATTTGAGCAGTATGATCGTCTTATGGATCTTACTGTAGAGATGGATGGCAACATCGACTCTGTTGAAGAGGCTCTTGCACAATTCACGGCAGAGGAAACACTTAGCGGAGATGACAAGTACAAATGCAGCAGGTCTGTTGATTTCCCTACTGGAAATGTGACAGATTTTGTAATTTATATTCTCACAATTTATTGCTCTCATGGCATCATGATGATTGTGATCTTTGTATCTTGTGATTTTTCCTCATATGGCTAGCGGAATGTATCCCACAAAAGTGGTTATCTATTAAAACGTCTGGTATTTTCTTAACAGATTCTTTTACTCTGCAAATGTAAATCTTATGAGAAAGCTAAGAAGCTGTTAACTGTACTCGAGGCTCCTAACGTTCTTACAATTGTTCTGAAACGATTTCGGGTAACTCATGTTTAGTTACCTTGACATTTTCTATGCTATTCATGGTTTCTAATTATATCTATGTTGTCATTGTTCTTGCAGCCAGGCAAGTTAGGAAAGCTAAAGAAGCTGGTCCAGTTTCCAGAGGTTCTGAACCTTAGTCCATTTATGAGTGGAACAAGTGACAAATGCCCTATATACAGTCTCTTTGCTGCGGTTGTTCATTTGGATATGATGAATTCCATCTACAGTGGTCACTACATAAGTTACATAAAAAATTTCCAGGGAGATTGGTTTAAAACTGATGACAGCAGGGTATGTTTTTTGCATATTACCTCAGTTTGGCACTTGCATTAGCTGTATTCCAAATTAATTTTGTTTTTTCACTTTAACTTCTGGTCCAAATTTAGATGGTATGGGATCCCGGTTTCAGATTAGACCATTATTTTATTATCAGAGGTAGCCCCTGGAAATTAAAGTTCGTTACAAGAATCTAGTCACTTGTTTTTGTAAAGACATGCCTTCTTCTCTAAATTTATGGGAAACATAATCGCTACATGTTCTCAACAGCATAATGAGATTGGAGATTGAAGAAAATGGCACTAATGATGTTTTTCTAAGGGATTGTTATTTGTAGCTAGTACTCTAGCTTTCTTGAGAAAAATAGATTATTGTTTGAAATGTGTGGTGGAAAAGTAGAGAGAGATTATAGAGAATTGTGACAAATAATTATTTAGTGAGAATATGTGGTTGATGTAGGTTTGAATTGTTGAGGTTTTTGGTAGTGAAAAATAAGCGGTAGAGAATGAGGCGCAAGACAATTTGCTAACTACTTGATCCAGTTCTCCTCTCCGCCAGCTACATCTCCCATGATTAACACGGCACCTCCCTGCTACTTCTTACTTGCAACAAGAAATCCTACAAATCAGAACTATCAACTATTTCTTCTATCCTAGAAAATTCAACTATTGCCTCGGTTTCCTCATTCCTAGTTCATGTGAAGATGGTCTTTTGTTGTTGAATTCATGCCTTAAAAAAATTGAAATGCTTTTCCACATCTTTAGTAAAAGTAAAAAAGAGATTTAGATCTGGTAATTTTGTGATATATTTTTGAGAAATCATGGATTGGAAAGTCTCATCTGTTGGTAGCTTAGATTCTAAACAAGAATGAACTCTCTTGGACGGAAATGAAGATCTGAACAAGTAGAAATGAGTGGTGGGATTTGTGTAATACACGTGGGTCACACGAACTATGTGAATATGATTTGTTTGCTAATTCTATTTTGAAATAGAAATAGAATGCTAAAGGTGGCTTAGTCTACCAAAATTTAGTTTTGTAATTGTTGTTTGGGGGGGGGGGGGCCCACATGGAGTCATAGAAACCTCTTTTCATGGGATTAAGTGAAAGATTGGCGTCCAATGCTTTTATGGCATGATTTGCTTGCTTTTGTGATGATATGGAGATGAGGTTGTAAAGGTACAATTCTGGTGATTACATTATTGTTACTGAAATGTGGAGAATGGCAGGGAGGAGTTGACGTTCAAGTTGGAGGTGTGTTATGAGTGGGTGACTGGGTCACCCTTTTTTGTCCCTGCCGCTCGCCTGCTTATCCTCTTTCGTTTTCTTTTTTGGTGATGCTGGAGCATTTGGAATAAGCTGAGATTCAGGGTCTGGCAGACCTTGATGGAGGAGGCACAGATAGGCTCAGCATCTGATGCTGGCTGTCTGTGTGTCTTCAGGGGCATTTCACATATGGTAGCAGCAGCTGCAGTAGTGTTGTTATGTAATACACTTTGGAAGTTTTCTGAAGTATGAAACTTGCTGGAGTTTTCTCATTAATGAATAAATTACTTACTGAAAGTGTTTTTACTGTGTAGGTAATCCACGTGAACCTAGAGACTGTGCTACATCAAGAGGCATACATTCTTCTCTATGCAAGGTAATTCTAATTGGTGAGGGGATTCTTATTCAGAACTTGTTCTCTAGAGATTTATGCAAAGGACATAGGAGAATGTGTCGCGGGAATGTAAAGAAAGATTTTTGGAATTGTGATCTCTCTTTTTTTTTTTTTTTTTTTGAAAATATGTGGTTGACATGGATTTGATAAAATTTTAATTCTTCATAAAGCTCTGGAGAACAAGCTATGAACTACATGACTTCTTTATGATTTATTCAAACGAGTACGAGTGTGTTCGTATAGGCACACTCCTCGAGGTCCACCTCTGGTGAGGAATGAGATTGTATATTCTGATGGGAAAATGAAAAGAAACATGGAGGCCATTTCTTCAAGTAACAGTGGAAAGAAGAGAAGTTCAAAGACAAAACCGAACTCTTTGGTTCAAAGCACAGATTCTAAAGCGATTCATCATTGGTCTGAAATGCACCATCATCCCAATGATTTTACAGACAACCCTCGTATGGATGATTGGAGATTTCACCCAATGCTAGGAAATCATACAGTGGATTCATCAAGTGACAGTTCTTCCATTTTCAGCATTTCAGATGCTAGTTCCTACAGTACAGATAGTACCAAGGATTCCAGTGCTGAGGACCTATCTGACTATATCTTTGGGTCTAGCTCTTATGGTCCGTAAGTGCTTTGTTGACTTAGGGCATCTCTCTCTCTCTCTCTCTCTCTCTCTCTCTCTCACCCCTTGTATTCAAGGTCATATAATCACCAAGCCTGCCATTACAGCCATGTTGTATCAGCATCTACAAGTTTAGACGTTTGAAGAAGATACGCACTTGGTGTCCGAAAAGCCATTAAAGGTGTTCCAAGGGAGCATCGAGAATGGGAACTTCCAGTGTACACATTGTATACCAAGAGAGTTGCAAGTAGGTAATTTACTGGGTTGGATATATGTGTGGTAACAGATTTAGTCAAATAATAATCCGATTTATCCTTCCGGCAATTGTAATACATTGTTCACTCCAAAGGGGGGGCAATCAGTGGGGACTCAGATTTTTGCGACATTTGAGTTGTGACGACAATCTATAGGTTGTAAATTGTTGAGGGATTCGTATTTCAGACAAATGTATAATTTACAAGTATCAATAATGGCCCGTGGTGGCTTTCTTCCATTCTTTCCCCTGTGTTTTTCGGAGCTGTTCTTTTTAGTCCTCATTCTTGTCCTGAGGGGGAAATTTTCAAATGCCTTATAAATATTGGTTTTTTTTTTCCTTAAAACTCCATGGGTAGTTCGTGCTTAGTTTTGGCGTAGCATTTTCTCTGTTAAGGGTGATAGTTGATGATCAATTTCTTTGAATGGGGCAATATTTATTAGATTCTTTGGGCGCAACAGAGTTTCCTCCAATGTATCACCACAAATTGGAACGACGTGGCCGAGGAAGAACGACACGCCAAAAAAATTGGTGGGTCTTACCTCCAGGACATCTACCAGGCATTTTGCAGGAATCCAAAACGATCTACATCTAGTTACAAATTGGAACGATGTGGCTGAGGAAGAACGACACACCAAAAAAATTGGTGGTTCTTACCTCCAGGACATCTACCAGGCATTTTGCACGAATCCAAAACGATCTACATCTAGTCCTATAACGGTGCTAAATAATAATGTGGTGTAATATTATCACATTATTGCACCCTCTTCAAATTATATAAACAATTGATATTATACTATATCATTTATAGTATGGTGCTCGAACATTTATATATTAATTAAATGAAAAGAACTGTAATACAGTTTGACCGTAGTTTTTCAGCTATTTTTCTTAGAAATAGGGATAATTTGTATTTCTATTTTCAAATATGGTAATCTGTGCGGTAAATATTTTTATATATATATATATATATTTCCTAGAAGTAGGGATCATTTGGTATTTTTGTTTTCAAATATGGTAATCAGTGTGGTAAATGCTTTCTATGTGTGTGTGTGTGTGTATATATATATCTATTTTTTAAAAATTTCTATTTGAATTATCTTAAAAAGTTTTGAGTTATTTCATCTTCATAATTCTATTTTATCTTCATAATTATATCTTCAATTATTTCATATTCATTTTTTTAAATCTTCCTTTCATTTTCATGAAAATCCAACAATTAAGAGGGGGTTTTATTTAATGTTTTGAAAGTTGAGTAAGATATTATCATCTATATGGGTATAATGCACATAAAAAAAGTTAATATAATTGTTGATTTTTATGAATTGGTTATTTATATCATACAGAAAAATAAAAATAAAATATAATTATGCTTACAAAAAAAAAAATAACACTATTAATGACTAAAAATTTTGAAAATAAAATTAAAAAAAGGAACTATCCGTCTATGTAATCTTCTTTTTAAACAAGTATATGGTATCAAGTTTTTCAACTTTTTTTAATATGTGTTGGCATCTAATTTGTCAAATATTTATGATAAGTTAGATTATTTTGAATTATTCTTTCCATGTATCGCATTGGTGAAAAAACTAATTTTTAGTTAAATGTAACTGTTCTATAAGTTGAATGTTTTACCCCCACTTTTAAATGGGTGGTAGACTAGCGTAGATGTGATGTAAGAGTGCTAACCACATCTGACATCTTGCCATTTTTATCAAGTATAAACAAAATAAATTAAAAGAAATAGTTGCCAGAATGACTGATATTTTCAAAATAAATTTCCATTCAAAACTCATTTTCAATCATATATTTACACATTAAAATAATTTTACATGCAATTTTGTAATTTTTGTACTTTCTAGTCACATGTTTTTATCAAAAAATGACTTTTCACAAAGTCAATTTTCCAAAGAATAATGTCACGAATCTACCAGATTGTGTTACTTATATGTTTTGATAATTCTTTAAAAAAAATAAATAAATTTATTGATAATTTGATTTTAATTTATTGTGACGTATGAGACTGGAGATGTTTAAAAATTATCCTTCTCCAAAGAGCAATGCTATTTAATATTACTGGTGCTTGGCATCATATTAAGGTAGTACTAAATGATAAGTTGAATTAAGTGGATCATTTATTTATTTATTTAATTCTACTTATCATTTAATGACACATTAGATGCCATCTAAACTGGTGCAAAGCTGGTGCTCCATAGCATTATTCTTCTCCAAAATTTCCTAAAAATTGATACCCTTTCTTTTCTTTTCTTTTCCATTCCATCTGGGGCGTGTGGGAATGTTCGGCCGAGACTGTGCACCAGTTAGTGGATTCCGACCCCCAAATCCAAATGTATAATTTGCCATTCCATGCAGCAGATTCCGATTTCTCTCTCAATCTCCTGTCAAAAACTCAGCAACCTTTTTCAAATTCACCACCGCCATCGCCTAATTACATCATCAGCAATTCCAATTTGTTGCCCCAATTATTATTCTGTTCATAACAAGAGAGCAATGGTCACCACAAGCAGCACTTCATCCTCTAATCACCTCACCAGTAATAATAATAATAATAATCGAGGAGTTGGAGAATTCACCACACTCAGAGAAAGAGTAACATTTGAGAGGGAAATCAAGAAGAGTAAATTCATCGCAATTGCCGGGTCCATTTCTGATGAACGTTCCGCTTTTTCCTTCCTTTCCGAGGTAACTAACAATTAAACCCTTCTTTGGTTTTTTTTTTTCTCAATTTTTCAGAACCTGCCTTTGCTGGTTTAAAAAAGATGAAAAGAACATGCTTTCTGAAACTTATTTAAGTTTGTTAATTTTTCCCCAGAATTTGGCTTACAAATATTGATTTGTTAAATTCAAAAGAGTTGCAAGACTGACTTTTGTATTCCTTTTCTCTTTCTGGGGCCGTTGCCTTTAGGTTAGTGATCCGCGTGCCACTCATAATTGTTGGGCTTACAAGGTATGTTCACTTTATATGCTGGTATCTTGCATATGCCAAATGCCAATGCTACAGAAGTTTGTGTATCTTCACAAAAATGCTAAACTAATTTACCTGCTAAATGCTTGTCTTTGAGATAAATGTATGATAATCTAGGAGCAGAATCGAATTATATTCTTTGTCTTCCTCTACACTTGAAGCCACTTCTTGACCTGCATTATAAAAATTGACTCTGGAAGGAGGAGGACATGTCCACTTGATTTTTTGGTAAATTCCTGTTCCATAACATATGAATACATAGTAATGAAAACATTATTCTATTAACTTAATAAATCATTTTGCTTTCTGGCATATATGATAGTTCTGTGTAGACTGTGGAGTATGGTGGTTCAAAATGTGCTGAACCTTATTTATTAGGCAACTGGGGAAGGGAATGAGAGAACCAACTTCATTTGGCTGGAGCGGATGCACATATAGGCCCTAACAATTAACATTACTGATCAGATTAAAGTTTAACTTGACTTCAGCTTGTGAAGGTTCTATCAGCCACTAAAGTATTTCACTCAGGATAACCTACATGTCATCTAGAGATTCATTTATAAATTATTACATCTACCTAAATTGCAACTTATTGATCGCAATCCTCATACTTTTAACAGAAGCCACAACAACTGTTGTTGCACTTTCTAACCTAGATATTGAACAGGGAACGAGCTGAAACCTTCAGTATAAAACCTCAACAGATTCTACTTAAATATGCCATGTGATCAATATATTTAGGGAGAAAAGTAATGAAATATGATTTCCTTCCTTGCATGGAGCTGTGAATGAACTTCTGATTGATGATAATTTTAGGAAGATAAGGAAGTTTATGCAAGAAGTTAGGGAATGGTTATTACTTACTAATCCATTATCTCACTGCTCTGGCCCCGGATGCTTTGGGATTCATTATATAGAACACAGTAGTTTAATCCTGTCATTATCATAGGTTTATTCTGTATCTTGTTGGTCTGTCTAAGAAGCTTGCTCTAACAGTTTCCGAATCTGTTTCCCAAGAAATCTTTAGAAGATATTCTTTTCTGCACTGGATTGGAAAAGTTTCAATGAGAACGGATATTTTGTTTTCTTTGAATTAGTTGTATTGGGCTAAATTCTCTCTCTGGTCTCTAATATAGTGACATAGTCTTTAAGCATACTCTGAGCATATCATCCTTTTTATACATATCAAAAAAATTCTTTCAGTTTATACCTAAAATAACAACTATGGGGATGATTAAGATGTGAATGCTATCCGTTCCCTGTCTTTGTTTTATCTCATGGAGTCAAATTTTGTTCTTGGAGATATCCTAAAATCAATGTCAATACTCAATAGATGTAATGTAGCTTATTTTATGTGTTCATGTTTGCTGAAACATATTGTTATACATGGTGTTTTTTCTGTAATCCTGCACCAATTTAATTTTGTTCATTTATGCTAGGTTGGAGATCAATATCGGAGTAATGATGATGGTGAACCATCTGGTACAGCTGGCAAGCCGATACATTCTGCAGTTGTCTCGTCAGGATTAGATAGAGTTATGGTTGTTGTTATCAGGTATGGCCCAGTATTATAAACGATGGAAAATGGTATGTCCCATTGAATTCTTTTATTCATTTACAAAGCCAAGTATAATTTGTTAGCTGTCCGCAGGTCTGCAAATTATAGCATTAAGGTGTAACTTCATATGTTACTTCTTTTCCCACTAGGTATTTTGGAGGAATCAAACTTGGCACTGGAGGACTAGTTAGAGCATATGGAGGAGTAGCTGCTGAGTGTTTGAGAAATGCCCCAACCTGTCTCATAAAATCTAAAGTAATGTGTACTTTCACATTCAATACACCAGAAGCATCGTTCTGAGTGAATAAATCAAGCATGATTTCTTGATTGTAGGTTCCTATGGGCTTGGAGGTTCCATTTGACCTTTTGGGAGTACTCTACCATCAAGTAAGATTTAGACTCATTGACACAACCAACTTCGTATAATTTCTAGTTCTACTTTTCATGTTTCTGAAGGAGCAACAAACACTTCTAAGTACTAATTAGTATATAACACTTTTATGGCAAATGAATCTATGTTTAATGTAATTGAAAGTGATGTTATAGACGTTGCAGTTTAGAACAAATACTTATTCGATTATGGTTTATAGTTGGATTGCAAGACAATAAATAGTTACTTGAGATGGCCAAATCAAGTTTCTCCATTCCATGTATTTAATGCTACATTGATTTGTGGATTGAGATTCATCTTATAATATTTTAAAAATTTTTATGGCTGATGTCAATGTATCGTAATTCTCCTCCTTTACCAGGTTTGCAACTGCCTGTAGAAGGATGGGCGGAGTGGTTAATAAGATAGAAAATTATTGTGATAAACAATATGGAACAATTTGTGGAACTGATAGAACTGGAAGCATAATTTATCCTTTTCTAGTCTGATCCAGTCTCCCAAATGTGACATTTAGAGATATCTGAATTTCCCTGCAACAAATGAACCCAAGTCAGATCGAAAATCCCTGTAACTGATATACTTCATTCTCTGTAACCTGTGTTATTACTGTTAACTTCTTCTGCAGATACTTGTTGCAGCTTACTGTTTGTCTTTCTCCGTTTTTATTTTTGGGTAGGAAAAATAGTCTAATATGTTCATCTTATGCTTGTTTGACTTGCAGCTACAATCTTTTCAAGTAGAGGACATCAAGCAGGACTATGATACTGGAAAAGATAATGTTACAATGGTCACTTTCAAAGTTGATTTTGATCGGGTACAGGCTCTGGAAGAGGCAATCAAAGTTAGTTGTAGCCGTGATATTGTGTTTTATAAGCGTTGACACACTTATGATGTTCACCTCGTTTCCCTTGCTGGAGACACAGGGATCTCGAAAGTGTTTTTTTTTTTTTTTTAAAGACAACCACCAAAGAGGTGGCAGATTTATTTAGTAAAATAAAACATTACAAAGTCCAGACTCCACCCAACAGTCGAGCCAAAGAAAAGAAAAATCAGAAGCATAGCTAGCCTAACCAAATACAATCACAAAGCGACAGATATTCAACAACCAGAAGCAGCAAGCCCAAACGCACAGGAGGAAACAAAGGGCTTCAAAAGAAAATATGCCAAGATGCCAAGCCAACCAAAGAACCCCCCAGAACCCCAACAGAACCCCAACACAGCCCTTTAAAGTGCACTACAATACTCATCAAATCAAATGTCTTCAGCACCTTTTTCACTGAAATTGATCTAGCGCTATATGTATGACACTGTATGGCCATGTGGTGTGTCTTGGGGCACACCACATTATTATGATTAACCATGTGACGTGCTTTGATGTGCACTACGTGGTCATATAGTGTCATAGTGTGCCATATGTATGGTATCAGAATGGACTCTTTTTCACTGTGAGATTGAAATTGATTTGATCTCCCGCTCGAAAAATTCTCTCAGCAATATTACATGCAAATGAACAAATTTGAGATAATATATTCATCTTCCCAGCAATCTGTTCTTTGCTTTGATTGTGATGTGAGATCTAAGATATTGTTTTAATGACCTCCGTACAAAAGTCATTACCAGGAATTGCGAAATACTATTACTTGTGTGCTTACTCATCCGTGTCAGTAACTAGTCTTTGTTACCACAAGAGCAACGGGTAAAATATATTTTGTAACAGAGTTTGGATCTAACATTATATATTATGGCATTATATAGTGTCATATGACTATGTGGCGTGCATCTGAACACGTCACATGGAAAATCATAACTTTGTGGCGTGCATCGATGTCTATATGACACTATATGATTTTATATCATTTTTACCATATAACACGTGAATTATATTCGTCCCATTCTCCCGCCAAATGTACGGCGGGATATACGTGCACACCGTGGTGGGATAAATCTGGTGGGGGGGAGGGGGTATTTCTAGAATTGCACTTGATCTATGAACATCAGTGAGTTGAAATATGCGACCTCTCCTTTGCGTGCCAGATTAGTTTTGTCAAAAATGCAGCTTCTGCCCACAATGCTTGAATTTCAATGGGTACTTATTGGCTGCATGGCCGGATTCTTCACGGCTTTTCACAGATAAAATTCAAGTGTTATGACAGATTTTGGGAGTTCACATATATTGATCTAATATTAAGTTCATTGCTTTCCCCTGTTTAATCCATTTTGTTGTACCCTATTTTAAAATGATTATTGAAGGCATCACTAGGTGTAAAAACTGCACACTCGGGTAGGAATAGGTTGTGAATCATGTGACATGACAAAAAGTCTGTTTTTGAAGAAAAAGAATATGCCATGTGGTAGAACCTAGTAGCTTTTACGTTTGAGGGATGGATCACAGTGAATTGAGAGGAAAATGCTGAAAAATATCTCCCGTTATACGTTTGGCGGAATTACTTCAACACCACCGCCGCACGCACACGTAGTGGGTGATTGTGTCCAATGATCTTATGTCATATATGCGTATTACAAGATAATCATGCCAGACGTATGACGCGATATTGAGAATAAGGAAAATGCTACTTGTAGGTAATTCACGAAATAAAGTTACTTTACCATCTTATCCTCGTGTATTGTGTGATTAGTAAAAAGATAATACACACGGGAAAGAGGTAAAATGGTGAATTTTCCCTATCTTATAATGAGTTTTGTATTGTGTAAGGAAAATACCATGAGAAAATATATCCGCACCATACTTTTTTATAGTTACACTACATTTTATTACTTTGAAGGTCTTTAATCTTTATAACTTGTGAAATTTGTGTCCCAACAAATCTTATTGAATTTTTTTCTGAACCAAATTTAATTAATTTTAATATCTTGTTCTTAATAATGGTAAGAAATTTTCATTTGTATGCCTTAAAATTTTAAGAAAACGTATAATTTTATTTTTATAGAATTTTCTTCTTGGACTTCTCCAAAAGATTGTAAGTGGTTCTTACACTGAAATTTTTAAAAGGAAATTATTGTTAGATACAAGAGATGATAATTGATTGAAGATTAAGAATAAAAATATGGTGAAGAAAAAATTAATGCTTAAATCTAAAAACATGAAAATGTGATGATACTAAATACAATTACAGAGTAATGTATTTAGTAAAACGTGTGGTATCAATATAACTACCTAAATACTATTTGTAGGAAAGCATTTATATACATTTTTTATCTATCATCATGCTACAATTTTAATAAAATTTCACTAAATAAATACACCACCCTTCATTTAAATATTTAACCCTAAAAATTTAAAAAAAAAAGAAATAAAAAAAGGCTACACTACATTCTTCTTCCTCCATGCTTCAAGCAGATACAACAAAGATTAACATCTCATGAAAATTCGGCTACATCTTTTTGGTATTTTAATTTAATTATCATGATATTTTTCTCCTCAAGACCGTTAAAAAATAAGAACCAATAAGTTATGCCTCTCCACCACCACATTAGAGTTTTCTAAGTTTGAAGAGTAATCTTTTGAACATTACAAGGAGATTATTGGGGGGAGGGAAAATCGAACTCTTGACCAAAAGCATAAACAACCAATTGAACTGCTACTCTATTTTGTAGAAAAAGCAATGGAAAAGAAACAATGAGATATTAAAAAAGGTTTTTTTTTTTAAAAAAATATATATATGAGAGAAGCAGAGACGGTAAAGGTATAGCAATGAATTGGGACCTCTAAATCTTTTCAATATATGAGTGCAAATTTAAAGAAATCGATAAATTAATGAATATATAATCGGGCTTACTCTAATTTTCTGTCAGTTGTTTTGGTTCATAAATTTTTAGCAACTTGAATTTAGATTAGGGTTCTATGTATAGCATTTGTGGTGTACATAACAAAGAGAGGGAAGGGAAGAACAAATAAATGAGCGTATAATATAGCGGATATTTATATCATTTTATTAATGTCTATTTTAGTAACTCTATAAAATGTGGTGTCGCAATCAAATTTCTTAGTGATAATATAATTACCCTTTACAAAATCTTTTACAAAATTTAGTAATTTCACCATTAATTGTATTGTGCGGTTGAGGGAAAAAATAATGTGGGATTTAAGAGGAGTTTAAGAGGTAATCATAGAAATGATGGAACCCAAAATTTTCTTCTCCATTTAATTTTATATTTCACCTTACTAGATTTTTGACACTTCGCATAATAAATTTTCTTAAGTGAAATGCCTTAAAAAAAAGAAAAGAAAAGAAAAAAGAAAAAATCATGGTCGAGAAGGTTATAGTAGCCAAAGCCATTGGAATTTTTATTTTATAAATTGGCAAAATCGGTTATTTTGGTTATTAATAGACCATAAAGGGAGAAAAGAATAACTGAAAGAAAGGAAATCAATTATTTACTTGTCAGATACCTTATTTCGTAAATGTCGTCCTACATACATATAGGAAGACTTATTGGTAATGGGTTTTTAAACACTTACTTCAGTTTGAGGAAATAGATATATAGCCATGTATAAGGTCAACAAATAACACGACAAATGTCGTTTATAAAAAAATTGTTTCAAAATTTGAAATACCTAAAGAAAAAAGAAAAATGATATGTCCGATTTAAAATATTGTGTTTTTTTTAAACTAAATATAACGTTTATTAATAATAATTATTTAAATTCGTTTATGTGTACTACAATATTTATAGCATTCATTATATATTGTCACATAATTAAGTCTGTGCAATGCACGGGTGACAAAATTAGTTTATTTAAAAAGTGAGGTAGTGTGTTAAAAAATATAATCATGTAACATGTTTTTTATTAAACGTTTTGTATGTCCCTCATGCTTAAATGGGAGAACAAGGTTAAAAAGAAAAATTCTATTTGGACAAATGAGTGGACAAAAAGAGTGACAAAATGGATATGTGACCCTTGTGATAATCATTGATGATAAGGTGATGTGATATTTGAAAAACAGGATAACGCTATGTGTCAGTCTTATTTAAGTTTTTATAATTTGTTTTGTTTAAGTAGCACAACTTGTTTAAAAAACGTCAATCTTTCCAAAGAGTAACGATGCACATTTCTACTAGTTCAATAGTTGCTTTACCGGTTGACAATTTTACTCTTAAAAATCTATATACCAAATAAGTCAAGAATATGGATTGATAGTTTTATCATTCAACTCCTTTTTATAATTTTATCAACCGATAAATTAACTGGTGAACCAACAAGATAGTTTATCATTATCCCCTTTCCAAAACACGAGTTCCGACAAGTGCGGCTGTTATCCAAAAGCCCTTAATCTCTGTAATAATGCAGGATTCATGACTCTAAAATGAGTCAATTTTGAAATTCACACTTCATTATATTGGAGCAACTTTTAAGATGGCCAAATTCAAAAAAACAGTTTACATATGGTCCATTTAAGAAAACTTGTGTAAAGAAAGACATTTTTTGAATAAAATTACATTATTACCTTTAAACAATAATTTTTCTTTATATCTGTATATCTCTACAATTAGAATTATGAGTGCTGGTTCTCGATACTATAGTTTGATAAAAAAATATTCATACAATTTATCTGTATATCTTGACATTTAATTGCTATAACTCTCAACAGTTATTTGTATATCTATATAGTTGAACCGTAAGTCTCGACAGTTACATACTATAAATTTGAACAATTTTATTTCTCGACAATTGAAACTCACGCGCCCTCTGCTCATAAAGGTCACGCGCCTCATGTGCAGACGAACTCCGGTCGCGGACTAGTGCAGTGGGCTTCGTCTTGCCATTCTGAGCAACTTTCCCTTTTGCACCGACGTCGAATTCCTACCCATCACTACATATTTGATAATGAACATATGATGTAAGTCTTAGTTTGAGGTTTTTTTAATTATGAAATTCTGTGTTTGTGTGCTATTTGGACATTATTCAGTAGGTGTTAAGGAAGATTTTGACGGCTTCAATCTTTTGAATTGGTGCCCGGATGAAGAGAACAAAGAATTGGGGTTTTTAAAATTAAAAACGATATTAGAATTTTTTGGGGGGTGGGGGGCAATTTTGTCCAAAAAATGGAAAATGTACAATTTTTGCATAGGTTTAAACGGACACTTTTAAACTTGGTATATTAAAAGTGATTATTTTTTACAACATCCTATTAAAAGTGATTAATTTTTGCAATTTCCTATTATTATATTATTACTACATAAAAAATTTTATTATCCTTATGCGTAAGCTGGTTATTATAGATATTTTGTACATGTGGTATTCATTTTGACAACATCGACCTCACCTCAACTCTTAAAACTTAATTTAGATAAAAGTTACATGTACAAGTATACATAATAATCAGCTTATCGCGGCAGACATAATAAAATTCTTGTATTATATATTTATTTAAAATAAGATGAATTCTGGTTATTATGCAAACTTGTACATATGACATTCATTTTAACAACATCCACCCCACTTCAACCCTTAAAACCCAATTTGAATAGAAGTCACATGTACATGTATACATAATAACCAACTTACCAGCTGACATAATAAAATTCTTGCATGATTATATTAATTTAAAATAAGGTGAATTCTGTAACGTTGAAAGTTTTAAGAAATTAATTGATTCTATAGCACATATTTTACCAATTAATTTACTGGTTGTTATTAGCAAGAAGAGTCAAATTATCAATTCATACATTAATTTAAATAATTTGAATTTTGGATATTTTACAGTTCAAATTATAAACTAGTAAATTAACTGATAAACTAATAGAGAAGTATAGGATTACTGAAACATTAGAGTCAAATTAAATTGACGTTTTCTTTCCTTATAAGACTCTTAACTCGAAATGCTGAAGTCAGAGCCTTTGAAGTTTGAACAGTAGAGTTTGTTCCACTAATCAACTTCTTCAAACATGTAATTGTTCCATAAAATAATCAAATAATATAGTATTTTGACAAATTATAAGCCAATTATGTCAAGGCACCTCCTATCTCATGTAGAGGTGCCTAATTTAGAGCTTGTTTGATCACCTTTATTCTCTCAATTTATAAATTTAACTACCACTAATTTGACAACTGTTCAATTACAACCACATATTTCACACTTTTTTACATTTCTAATACACATTCTACTTCTCTCCTCATTATAAATTTCTCATATAAATAGGACCAAACAAGCTCTTAGTTGTTTTTCCCTCCTTTTTCTATTGTATAAATATAACTAGTACATATACGTCTTTTACGTTGAAATCCAATAGCATGTGTATGATTGAAATATATTAAAATAATTTGTCAACAAGATTTAAAAGTGTTTGGTTGGAAGTTGGATTATAATCTCGATTAAAATAATTTGTCAACAAGATTTAAAAGTATTTGGTTGGAAGTTGTGGATTATAATCTATATTATAATTTACTACGCGGCATGGTTTTATTAGTTACTTTTTTGTAAAAAATAAACAATTATGACTTGACTTTTACTTTTTGACTTTTTAAAAAAAGTAAAACTAATAAAATAATGTCATGTGATAGATTATAATCCGTTTAAGTGGCCAAACACTTGTAAAATTTTTTGGGATGACTGAGGGGAAGGAGCCCATATCCATTGTCTATTCACCCATCCCGGTGTAATATTCTTTGTTATGGATCTTTTTCTTTGAACTTTGTAGTCAGTTTTCACTAGAAGAAATTGTATTCCATTTTTTTATTTTTTTTTGTAAAGTGCAATTACAACCTGCTCCTATACAGGGAACCAAAAGAAATTAAACTCTTATACAATATACTATAAACTATATATAAAATATAAACAAATCTCCATATGGGGAGATTCGAACCTAACACCTCTACGTCCCAAGGTCTCAACCTTGACCCCTAACCAAATAGGCTAAGGCCTCATTGGTAGAAGAAACTGTATTCTAATTATTAATTAATCATACAAAAATAAATTACAATTTAAATAGTTGGATTTGTTTTAAGTATAAAAGAATAATCTTCTAATTAAGATAGACCAAACATTAATAGTTAATCATTATAAAAAATAATCTTATGTTTGACTTTATGATGATTAATTCTAAAATGTTTCTTGCTATATTATCAACTAGTTTTAGAGCACAATCCATTAGGAAGTCCCGTAAACTTGGAAACATTTGATCAACAATTAAGGGCTTGTTTGGTATCATTTATTTTCTTCATTTATAAATTCACCTACCCTTGATTTGACAACTATTCAACAATCACAACACATTTTAAATTTTAATTAAATCTCCACCACTCATTTTCACTTCTTATAATTTCTCTTTATAAATTAAGTTTATAAATGTAAACAAACGGGCCCTAAGATTTCTTTCCCAAGTCTATCCTTTTGACCTAAAAACTTACCTAATCAACAGTCCACGTAGGAATTTTGTTCAATCTAAAATTATACAATTCCACCGTTGTTCAACTAGCACTAATCAATTCTATCATATTTATAAATTATTATTTAATTATTTAATTAAGAGAGACCAAGTGTGTGGGTGTGTGTATAAGAGAACTTATAGTTCACAACAAAAGACATTATAACTGCTCCATTTCATTCATTTCTCCTGAGAAATTAGTTGAAACATAAACATAGTATATAGTTAATGCAGATACCATTCCCAGTAGATGATATTGTTTAGAGTTTAAACCTTCTTCTTCTTCTTCGAGGTACTTTTAAATCTTGCATGGGTCCTTTTTATTCAATGTGATTTTGTATATATATTCAGTCGAGGAGCGTGTATCAGATGCATTTAGGATATTGCCATATTGGTTTTAAGATCCTTAATTATACGCACTTTAATTTCACGCCATTAATCTTTTTCGATCATTCAGTTGTTTTAAAGTCTAAGACAGGCATCGTGCTATATTGTCATTTTGCAGGTTCTAATTTTGTACGTAGTTGTGGAGATGGAGAGGGCACGAAGTTTTTTGGTTTTGGGGTGCCTTGCAATTGCATTTTCTTTGTTCTTCCATGTTGATTCTGCTGCCAACACCACTAGCAGTAACAGGTACGTTTGCATATAACCAGCTATATGCCTCGTTTGCATTCCAATTGTAGGAGATCTCCTGTCATATGTATGTCGGGATTATCCCCTCTGTCTGAACATACATGTGTTATGAGATTATTGAGACAACTATGTTGGTCCTCTCATGCAAGGGGTCTAATGTGTGTAAGTTGTCTCAATGATCTTCTATTGTGTATGCGAATAGCAGGATAATCCCGCTAAACATATATGGCGAGAGATCAATTTTGCGTTTCACCAATATTTTTATCACTGTCAGTGAATGACTGGAATTTTTCTAAAACCCCGTTAGAATTCTTATGAAATAAGGTTTTTAATATGGGCCAATAAGAAAAATAAACAAATATGCCATTACGTTCCTTCTCATTTCGCATTGTCATATGGTTGGTTTTGTAAAGAACCAACCTCTACTTTTAGAAAAGTACTCAATAAGTTTCCATTTTTTTTTTTAATGTAACCCAGCATGCATAAAACCCTAACAAATGGGGGAAATTCTAGCATACTTTAATAAACAAATGAAAACAATATAAGTACATTCGGAGTCTCAATTATACAATCAACTCAGTTCTTATTTATTTAACCGTTGAATACAAGAAATTCACCCCAAATTGATTAAAATGATGGAATTTATAATTAATTAATTTGCATGGTCATAATCGATATACAGCAATCTTAGGCAGTTGGATTTTAGGCATCCAACTACTACTCATTAACCCTCATTTTCTTGCCTTTTTGCATTTGCTGCCAACTCCACTAAGTCAACACGACGTCATTTGCAGTTGAACAAAAATATGCCACTTCATGCACAAACATTAACATTAAATTTTCCAATTCGATTATGGTATTTTTATTTTTTTTTAAAGAAAAATACGTTAATTTTGTGTTTTGGCTTAATGTAATTTTTTAATCTCAATTATGCAGATGGATTCCAAAGAATGGGAATCGAGCAGTAATCTCTTCTTCTCCACTCAAACTTAATAGACGCGGCAATCATGTACGTTAAGATATATATACCATTATGTTTATAATTATTGTGTTGAACAGAATTGACATGTTTCGTAAAATCGATGGAAGAGTAAACAAGGCAGTAGAATTAATAAACAAATAAATTTAAAATGATCTTGTTTAATATTGTAATTATCTCGATTACATTCTTGATGAAGTAATAATAATTAGCCGCAGCTCTGTTAATTTTCCAGTTAATATTGGACAATGGCATTGTTAAACTCGATCTCTTATCACCAAGTGGATACATTGCAGGAATACAATACAAAAGACATAAGAATGTACTTGAGTATCGTTTTAAAGAGTCCAGAAGAGGGTTAGTGCTCCAACAAATTAGATCGGATCAAATAATGTTTTTATTTATGTTCTTTGAACAACAAATAATTAATACTATGTATTTGCATTTAATTTATACCAAACATTTTATATAATCGTCAAGCTGCGGTTCGTTTTTATGTTTAGGTATTGGGACCTTGTGTGGAGTAGGCCAGAAGAGCGCAAAAATTTTTTCGAAACTTAAGTTCCAAAAATGGATCTTTATAACAATTAAGTTAATTATAATAACAGCATATTCATCTTCTCAAAAAATAAATAATATATATGCAGGCTTGAAGGAACGAGTTTTCGGGTTATAGCAGAAACAAAAGATATGATTGAAGTTTCATTCTTAACATTATGGAATTCTTCTCTTAGTTACTCTGTTCCTCTCAACATTGATAAAAGGTAGAGTTACTTCAATTTTTTACTCTAGGCTTAATAATATTTTTAAGTGGGTCGAAGTAACATGTTTATTTTCACACAGGTTTATAATGTTACGTGGTGTTTCGGGTTTCTATTCCTATGCAATAATGGAACATTTAGAGGGATGGCCTGATTTAAATGTTGATGAAGCAAGGATTACTTTCAAGCTCCACCAACAAATGTGAGATTCAAGAAAACTTTTCATACATGTTTGGATGTTCAAAATAATAACTAATATTTCAAGAATATATTTCATATATACATAGAGGTTCCGGCATATGGCTGTATCGGACAACATACAAACAATCATGCCAACGGCCTATGACCGTATAAAAGGTCATGTTCTTGACTATAAAGAAGCCGTTTTGTTGACGAATCCTAGCAATCCATCTCTAGAAGGCAAGGTGGGTCGAAGTTTTATACGTTTGCTTGTTATATGTGACAGTATTTTATATCCATAACTATTAGTACTTGTTAAGTTGTATATGCTTATAAACATATCTATCAACCAAGTGGACGACAAGTATCAATACTCATTCGACAACAAAGATAGTATGGTACATGGATGGATTAGCTCTCGTCCGCGTGTAGGGTTTTGGGTGATAACACCAAGCAACGAATTCCGCTCTGGTGGCCCTGTGAAAATTGATCTTACATCTCATGCTGGCCTGACCTCTTTAACTGTAATTTGATCTTATTTTGCAAAACTCCTGCCCTCTTTTAGAAATTACATATTTTCGTAAAAAACTTTTGTCGAACAATTAAAGATAAACTTTCTCATTCACTAATTCCTTTCCAATTATTCATCATGTGTAGGTATTTTTGAGTGGCCATTATGCTGGTGCCGGCTTTGGACTTAGATTAAGAAACGGAGAACAGTGGAAGAAAGTCTTTGGCCCAAGTTTTATATATCTCAACTCTGGAGACTGGGCAGATGCTAAACAACAGGTAGTTTTCATGTTATAATCAAATTTTCATTCTTATTCATCAAACTCAAACAATCAAGTTTATATTTATTAATCCTCTTACCCCTAACATCAGATGCAAAAAGAAACCAACAAATGGCCATATAATTTTCCGTGTTCTGAAGACTTCCCTCATGCCACAGATCGCGATACCATTAGCGGTCGACTATTAGTTCGTGACCGATATCTGAGTCGAAAACTCATCCCTGCAAAATCAGCATATGTGGGATTGGCTCCACCAGGAAATTTGGGATCCTGGCAATTAGATGCTAAGGTAATATATATATTTGACATAACTCATCAAAGCATCTGTTTTCCACAACACCTTTCAAAATAATAAAATACTAATTTTTTTTTTTATTTTTTCAAGGGCTATCAATTTTGGAATCAAACTGATGAAAATGGGTACTTCACAGTAAGAGCCATCAGGGGAGGCACTTATGGCTTGAATGCTTGGGTCCCAGGATTCATTGGTGACTATAAGACAGAAACAAATGTTGTCATTAAACCAGGTTTTGATCTCAATTAATGCTTCTTTAACTTTTACATGTCAATGCAATTTCTAGAGAAAAAAACACACATGTTCCAATATGAGTAAATTAAGAATATTGTTACTGCAGGAACCCAAGTTCAGTTAGGCAATCTTGTGTATATTCCTCCAAGGAATGGTCCAACACTATGGGAAATCGGGATCCCCGATCGCTCTCCTGCCTAATTCTACGTGCCTGATCCTCTGCCCAAATTCGAGAACAGGTTATTTATCGACCCCAGAGAGAAGTAAGTTAACTCTTCGTCATCAAACAACACATTGAACTTATTTTCTAATATACTGTATTGAAATTAATTATCAGCTCTTAATAACATTCAGGTATAGACAATATGGATTGTGGGATAGATATACAGATTTATACCCGGATCACGATCTTATTTATAATGTCGGGACCAGCGATTACAGAAAGGATTGGTTCTTTGCTCATGTCAATAGGTATTCAAAATATCTCTTTGATGATCATCATTCTAAAACATTTTTTTTAATATAATCTTGCAACTTAATTCCAATTTGCAAGTTTACAAAAAGTTTCTAATACCTTTTGTGGCACAGAATGGGAAGGTGACAATAGAGAGAAAATGATCACCCGCTCACTGTGAACGGGACTGGACAATAGAGGGCATAATATGCTGATTTTCTATTGAACAACATCATGTTAATATGTTATGCACTGATATCATACAAAAAACAAAACTGCTGGTATTAGAAAATTTTTATCTAAATTAAATATGCATTCTGCAGAAGAAGGGGAGGTACAAAGCAATATGAACCTACGACGTGGCAAATTTCATTTGATTTAAAAAATGTCAGAAGATTTGGAACCTATACTCTCTGGATAGCACTGGCTTCCGCCAATTCTGCTGAAGTACAGGTATAATAGTGATTTTGATCATCTCCCGCCCGAGTCTGATATAATAGTCTATCAAAACTATCCTTCATTTCTTGTACAAATTTATTATTTATTGGTAACTATTCAACCTCGGCTAATGTCTTGTTATATAGGTTCGGGTAAATAATCCGTACAGAATACGCCCAAACTTTACTACAAGAAGGATAGGTCGCGATAATGCAATTGTAAGACATGGACTTCATGGACTATACTCGTTATACAACATCGACATACCATGGTTTCAACTTGTAAGGGGAAGAAATAAAATATATCTAAGGCAATCGAGAGGCGATAGTCCTTTTAATGGAGTCATGTACGACTATATTCGCCTTGAAGGGCCGCCACGAATCCATCGCTAGAGTGAATTATCTTTTAATTGCACAGTAAATTTTTTTTGTTTTCCTCTTTCTCGGTAGTCCTGTAGGAAATAATCATCATCATCATCATCATCATCATCATCATCATCATCATCATCATCATCATCATCATCATCATCATCATTATATTCTTTTACGCGCACAGGCGCGCAGAATAATTTTATTTTGTAATATATTAATTTTTTTTCCTTTGAATTTAGAGGTTCCACTTCAATATTCTTTAGATTTTGTGTTACAAACTATTGACACTTGTGGTTCGAATAATTGAGGCAGCGGTTAGATACTCACGTATTGTACGGGAAGTTTCAGGTTGAAATCATACTTACCCGTCACTTAATTTTCCTCTCCTCCTCTATGCCCCCTGTATGCCAAAAAAAAAAAAGGAAAAAGGAAAGAAATTACGTTTATAAATGTGAATGAATGAAAAATTCTGTTTTCCAAATAATAATAATAATAATAATAATAATAATAATAATAATAAAACGAATGCATGAATGCTTTGTTTACAGCATCTATTATTATTTATTTATTATCTGGGCTACCCTTTTTTTTTTTAAATGTAAATCTCTTCTTTTATATTCATAAATCTTGATGAATTACCGAGCCAAACAATAACATGATAGAATTAGTCCATAAGCCAAAAAAAGAAGTAAGAGCGCATGAAGCGACCAGGTACCGTCGAGTTAATGTAAAGGATTTGACGCAAATATATATCTTTTTTCCAGCCATTTTCCTTTGCAAAAATCAAACCCCTAAGAACAGCCATAGCTTCGGCATCTTCAGCTCTTGGGAAGCCAGGAAAGCACTATCGAAGAATTTTCAACACAGATCCAGTTTCATCCCGAACAGCTACCCCCACAGAATAAGACTGGTTATCTTCACAAACTGCTTCATCTGCATTTAATTTCAACCAGCCAGTAGGAGGAGGATGCCTTTTAATTAGGTCTGGTTTTGCTTTGGCTGACCTTCCATGTTGTTACATTTTTTCGCTTCCAACATTTCACATATATATATATATATAGAAATAAAAAGTTTTGAGTAACATATCGTTTGACTAGAAGGTTAACTAAAACTCGATCAAAAAGTTTTTTTTTTTCTTTTAAGAGTTAAATTAAACAAAGGTTTAAATGTGAAAAAGCGTCAAAGTCGAGTATTGAGTTAGCCATGCCCCAGTGCAATGCATGATAAAGTGTAATGGTATAGCAAAATATAAAGTCCAAAGTTCAAGTATAAGTCTCGCACAAGCGCCACATGGGCGACCTTTTTAAAACGCCAGCAACAAAAACATGTCATGCTATGGCACCCATCCAATTTGGCATATAATGATGCTATCGAGTGCAATCAAACCGTACAAGTACAACAACTAACACCCACTAACGAAAAATGCTATTTGTAGTAATCTTTCACAAAATCATTTACACAATATGTTAATTTTATGTATTATATATTCTCGTGTATTATGTGATTGAGGAACAATAATATAGGGGTAAGATGATAAATTTACTCTATTTTGTAAAAGATTTCACAAAGACTTGTAGTTCAATTTTTTTATTTGTTCATTAATTAGACGGTCGTGTCAACTAGGGACTAAAAGGGCAGGATGTTATAAGGTGTTTGATTAAGATATGCAAATATTAAGATATGCAAATAAACACATGCACTCGAGAAATTATTTTACTCTAAGAACAATCCTAATAGAATACTCTAGACGAATTAACTCACACATTGGTGCAAGGATCAGAAAGGTTTAGAAACCCACGCGTAGGTTGCTCATTGGCCAGAGCACAACATTGAAGTACTAATTGTTTCCCCATAACGGGGGTGCGGGCGCGCACACACACATATAATATCAATAGCTAATTGCCCAAATAATGATGCACGCAATATTTGTCGCAATTCTTCTATAGTGTCTATTGGATACTATTTATAGAGTCCAAACTGTGATTTGACAAGTGTTCATTGGACACATTTGGGGGGGATGGAGTCATTATCTTCCCATGTGTCTAATAGGCAGTTATCATATCACAGCTTGGACTCTATAAATGGTGCCCAATGGACATTATAAGAAAATCTATGTTTGTCGCATTACATTTTGTACACTACATTCTATTTTCGTCCAACCCCAACAAGCGTTCCAAAACTTACGTGGTGAACGGGTTCCTATACATATATGATGAGTGTGAGCCTTTTTTTCCCCTCAAAAAATTACGTCAAGACTACTTAGGCTGTTTGAAGACAGAATATAATTAATTAATTTTAAACTAAAATTAATAATAATCCCTTTAAAATCATAATTTTCATTAGTCCCATTAATGGCCAATATTCTTAATTTGTCGAGATTTTGCTGTATTGAATTTCGATATAGAGCCCCAGCAGTTAATTCCATGATGGTAAACACTGGTTTCGTAAGCTTTGCTATTGGCTTGCACCAATATAGAAGACTTTCTCAATTAATTCTTTTCTTTTCTTATTATTGGTGTACACAATTAAGAGGTAATTTGGGCTATGGTCGAAGTCTTATGGAGCCAACCGTGGCCCATCATTATGTTATACATTTAGCATTAAAAAAGCTACCTATAATATAATGATTTGAGATGTGAATAACGTTATAATCTAGCACCAAAAGTGCTAAACATCAGTTTAATGACAACATATATGTTATCTAGTTGTATGTACCTGTAACACAATTGAATTTATAACTCGGTCGAGTGTCTATATATGCAGAAATTTATTTCTTTATTATTCATCCATATCCAGTTTTTTTCCATGTTTCAAATGAAATAGTAATCAAATCGATAAGCCTTTGAAATTGACAGAAAAATTCAAGAAAATGTTCAAAATTGCATGGTCTGGGCGAGAAAAGTCAGTCCGCCATTGATACTGTATCTCATCACCAACCCCTCTGAACTCTGATCACCGTCTCTCTGTGACTTCATTTCCCCAATAGATATAGGCTTTCCAACTTGAAGCAGCAGTCTCAAATCTCTCCAAAACTGAAATCCAAAGCCTTTATACTCCTTGGTTTCATTCTCTTTCTTCTTCTTTGCTCTGCTGTTCATGCAGCAAATGAAGTCGATCAAGTAGATAACACAGGTGGTACAACTCATGTCCAAGGTGGAGGTGCTTATGGCCGAGGCGGAGGATACGGTGGCGGAGGTGGACATGGTGGCGGACACTGGTGTGGCCACGGAGGCGGCGGACACGGGGGAGGCCATTGGGGGGGGGACATTGTAAACATGGTTGCTGTGGAGGAGGAGGATATGGTGGTGGCCACGGTGGCTGCAAGTGCTGCCTAAATGCTGAAGAAGCTAAAGCCTTCCAGGAAAATCAAAGCCAAAGCAGAAATCAAGAACTAGAGTTTCTCCATTGCACCTGCAGGGAAAATAGAATCGCCATGTAACAATATATATTATCAAATAAATAACGTGGTGACGACAACTATATGTCATAACAAAATGCCCTGGTCTTTATATTTTATATTCAAGAAAAATGTCATGCAAAAATTTTCTCCTTCTAACATTGCTCATGGTCAGGTATTTAGAGTATATATTGTGTCTATACAAGGACAAGCATAGGGGCTAATTGTGGTGGTTGGGCAGCTCTATGGGGAAGAGGCCCTGCCCAAATTTTCCAAAAGTACGTGGTCGGAGGCGTACTGATGGCAGAAAAATCTAATCCGCACTAGACCCAATGGATATCTAATCCATTCAAGAAAAAATTTCTTGATCGGTGGATCAGTGGAGCGGATTATGATAGAATTTGTGATCCGTCAAAGGATCGTGTGGATCGGATCGGATCCAATCTACTCCACTTTATAAAAAAAAAAAAAAAAAGGTGTTTCACTTTTAAGTTTTCAGAAGTCGCCAGGAACAACAATCAACACTAACTATAATCATGATTTAACTTGGTTATAGTTGATACTTGATATTGATTTAACTTCATTATATTGTTTACTATAGATTGTAGTATAATGTATGCTGTAAAAACTAAGTTAGAATATTAAAGTAGTGTAATGTGTGATGTAAAAAAAAAAGTTCCGTGGATCGATTTCGATCCGCTTAGATCTTCAAGTTGTGGATTATATAACAGATTATGTTTTTATAAATTTTTCATGGGACAAAATGGATTGGCGTCGATCGGCCCCTATCTGATCCATTGCCATCCCTACTGAGGTGGAGTTAGAAATTTTTGTTTATGGGCCAAAATATAGGTAAAAGAAAACTTCCAGATAATGTTAAATTTAATCGACAGTCTCTTTCTTCTTCAACCAAAATACGATCTTCAATAACGAACAGCATTACTTTTTTTATTGAAAAATCTCTTACATACTGAGCAACCTAACTAAAATTGCAATACGAACAGCACAAGTGTCACAACAAAAACATAAAAACTTCCATAAGAAAATGGATTCTTGCTTCCTTTTTTCTCCCCATTTTTTTTTCCTAGGAGGGGGGGTGTAGAAGACTGCCCCCCTTTGGCCCTAGCTCTCTGCCACTGTACGTGGTACTAATTAATAAAATATTTAGTGGTATTAAAAATATACTCATTTTGTGAAAACTCAAGTGGTGTGATGACATTCGAGTTAAATTTTCATACTCTCATCAATTAAGGGTTCGATTCCCCACCTCTACAATCTGTTAATTTGTAGTGCTTAAAAAATGCACTCATTTTCCAAGGAGGGGAAGGGAACAGCATACATAGAGAATTCAAAAGGCAGCAGAATTTAGGCTTACTTAAATAACACATTCAAATATCCAAATTCACTTTGTTTTTAATAATAATAATAATAATAATAATAATAATAAATCGAATATACAATTTCTTTTTATTAGGCCCTGTAGTGTTAAGAACAGAGGGTACGTATCTCTATTGGAGTAAAAGGGCAATATGGAATGCTTTGGGATGCTTTTATAGCAAATAGAACGAACTGGTTTATGCTGGACTGTTCCTTTTGCTGGAGGTCACAGGTTGAGTCACCTTCCATGCATGTACACATGTACTATTTTTCTATGGCTAATTGGCAGAAAAGGTCTCTACCTTTAGATGCTCTTGTATACAACTGATCCTCACTTATATATTTTTTACAATCTCACCCCTACCTTCAATCTTTTATTAACACAAATCATCTTTAAAGCTAAATTCATTTAAGGAAAGTCCTAACATAATTTAAATCATTTGAGTAAACAAAGATGTTAAATGAAAAAGTTTTTTTTTTAAATAAAAAATTTATTTTTCCTATTCATTAGTTATTTCGATTAGTTATTACTTACACCAAACAACTGCTACTGTTAGTCAATCTATTTATTTTCTCTCTTTTTTTGTTTTATTTTCTAATAGTTGTTTATTTTTATTTTTTTAAATAATGCTTATTATTTTGAAACCTAATTTGCATATTTTTCACTTTATAGTATAAATAAACAAAAATACCCTTGCAATTAGGGATGAATTTAGCATAAAGAATGATTTTTGCTAATAAAACATAAAGGTAAGGGTGAGATTGTCAAAAATTTCATACGTAGGGATCAGTTATACAAAAGTGCTCAGAGGTAGTGACCTTTTGTACTTATTACCCATCTATATCTCATCCATATATTGATAAAAATAGAAGTAAAACTGAATCTTCAATAAAAAAAGATTCAATTTGGCTCCAAATTCATGTTTGAGAGAATCTTTTTTTGTTATTTTATTTTTTTACTTTAATTTCTAGTACATTAGTAAGTTCTACAGAACTATTTTTTTCAAAACATATATTGTTTAAACTATACCACTAATATACGTAACCTCCCACTATTGATAACCCCTTATTATCTTCTTCTTTTTTTCGTTACCGTCTATATACCACAACTTGAATATTATTTTTTTCATTTCTTTTTTTTTTAACTTTAATTTCTTTTGACCGTTTTAGTATTGGTTAAAGTAACTGTCAACTACTTTATTAACTACAAAGTGCTGTTGTCTATATATATAATAATTAAAATTAAATGTTGAAATTCATTCTGTTGTAGTTAATTCTATCTTTTATAGAATATATTGATGTGCAATAGTTCCACAAGCTAAAATCGTTGTCACCAAGCTCAACGACTCAAACAAGAGCAAGTCAAATTGGAATACTAAATTTCGAGCTGCAAGAAAGTTTATTGTTTCAATAAAAGTTGATGAAAAATTCGCTCGAATTTTGAGAATGCTACTTGTCTATCTCGATGTTACTTTTTGAAATTTATGTCTTTTAATTTTTTTTTCTTTTGCACTTAATTTTGTGATTTTAATATAATTTATATTATTCCTTTGTCGCAAGGAAATAGAATTTAGATGATAGTTAATCCCCCGCATATTTCAAAGTTTAACAAGTAAATTCAGGAAAACATGGTTTGCTCATCTCAAATTTGTCGGTGACTGGTGACAGTGAAAAATTTAGAGTAACTTCTCACGTTTACTGTCTTTGATTTATGGCAAGCACTAACATAATTGCAGTTGGTAATATGTCATTATCATTGTCTGTTTTTAATTTCAAAATAGTTTCTGAAATTCAAAATATATCTTCTTCTAGTGCCCTTAGTCTATATGGTATAATCATGTATTTTTTATTTTTTTAATACAAATGAATTATGTATATATAAGCTTTGTTTATTTTATTAGTATTTGTTTATACACGGGGGATACAGGGAGGGAGGGAAATTAAGGGAGGAGTAGATGTGATTCGAACCTAGGACCTTCGACCTGGAACCAAAGCATCCTAACTATTGGAGCACAATTCGAACCACGTAAGCTATGTGTTTCTAATTCCATTTTTTTAAATTTGTCTTTATAGACTTATTGGAAAGGTTGTCACCAAATATCTCCTACAATATCAGAAGTCATCTATTCATCTATGGGAGAAGTAATTTCGAAACACTCGAACTTGTTTTAGATTATTATAACTACTAATAAGGGTTAAGGTTAATTTATAGACTTTAATTATTTGTTATGATGAATAATAAGAGTCAAGGTTTACCATTTTTCCAATACTCCTTAAAAAGTCAATATTCAATCATGGGTAATTTTACGTAGAAGTGTCTAGAGTTATGAATCATGCCGATTTAAAAATACTTATATGTGATAAGGAATTAAGAATGAGAAACCAATTAATGAAACGACGAATATTGTGTATAATAAGGTTTTTCAAAATTTTTAATAATATTAACTAAATACTTGTTTTTGTTATCTTAAAACACTACTTTAATTGTTCATTACTATGCTTTTATGTTGTTTAATTTCCTTACGTTTTACTTTGTCAATAAAATTTGACCGTTCAACGCACAAGAGCAAATACTAGTTATTATATATATATATATATATATATATGGTTGAAAGAAACAAGAATTTTGCATAAGAGTTACGATTAGTTTCATCTAATGACATTAAAAAAAGGAATTCATAATTTTGTAGAGATATTGTTGCTGTTGTTCTCAAATTTTTTGTGTTATTATTGTTTTAAAATTTTCTAATTTGGAGACCCCTTTTGGATGTAGTACTTTTTGAGTCCCATTTTACGAACAAAATTTATATGGTGCACGGCCTCTTGAAGTCTATCCAGGAGGGGCGGTATCATGCATCTTATCAGTTCGAATATTGACGTAACACCTTATTTTTAAGGATATATATTAACGTATCAATCCATACTATGAACTTGAAAAATTCCATATATCTTGTTGTAACATTGCAAAATATTTGGGTGCAATCATGTGAAAACAATTCTCTCTAACTTGCTATATATATGAAGATGGACTGAAACCACATCTTGGAATCTTGATTTCATAAGTTGAAGCTCTTGATTTTCCTATTATTGGGCATAAACATTACCTAAATTGAGCTTGTGTACCCCAAGCAGACCAAAACTACCCACGGGAAACAAGAAAAAAAAAACTTTAAATATCGATATATCGACTTTTGATGTCATATTCGTTCCTAGTCCCAATTGAATCGGAAAGAAATCAAACAATTTTCAAGAAGGAAAATTTATATACTAATAAATGTTCAAACTTGATCAACATAATAACTGGTCATATATTTACCAACAAAACATAACAAATTTGATCTCTTCAATATCACCTAGACAAGGACAGTAGAGAGGGAAGGAAGCCCCCACGATATTTTTCCATGCTTTTTGTCTCATTCTATGTTAATGTTTCCACTAAAACATATAAATTTTACTCGACGTCCCCATCCATAAGTCCAAACCTTAGTAGTAAAAAATCAGAAGTGATAGTAACGGGGTCGTTTGTTCCCCGGCAAGCCCTGGCCCGAACCAGCCAACAAAGAAGACTTGTCCATGACCACCTTTAGGGCCCTCCTCAGTGTCCCCAAACTATCTTCGTTCCCATTAACGGTCCCCATTATTTGTACCCACAGTATACTCTTTGTCCTCCCTCCTACTGTTGCCATTTCTGCCCTCATCACCTTCCCTTTCACTGATTTCAGGGCCTGGATCAGCTCCAGTATCATTTCGGGCCTGTCCTCGCAGCATATGCTTGCCTTTATCAGGCCCGAATTCTCTTGGCAATAGGACAGCTTTAGTTCATCTGTTTCACTTGGGAACATGCATTTCAGTTTTGTGTTGCAGTTTTCTCCTTCTTCTTCTTCTTCTTCCATGGCTGCCAATTCCGCGGTCGTCTTCTTCAACTCCCTCACCCTCCGCACTGCCTCTGCTAATAACGAAGCCTTGTCCGTCTGTCACACATCAACAAATTAACAAACAAAATCAGTTTCAAGTATGAATTCTATAACCAATGTTGGTGCTTGGTATCACAATGGAACCAATCCCATGATGTTTCAGACTAGGGTGTGGACATGTAACAGGACATGACAGATGTTAATTTTTTATTGGACCATGTCATGAGGTTGGTTCTACCGAACATTTTTCATATGAAATCTTGCCACAAAGAAAGGAGAAAAGAACTGGGTTCGGAGGTGAATCGATCTTACTTTGATTGTGTTGGGGAGAATGGTTTTGAGGGTGGCGATATGGGCATTGATCCGTTTTCTTCTCCTCCTTTCGGCTTCTTTGTGGCTGTTACTTGCTGCTGCTGCCTTGGCCTCAGCCATGGATCTTGGACTGAGGTTCTGGTTCTCAAGATTGGACATTTCCGGCTGCTGGAGGAAATCTGAACAGTTTCCCAGTTCGTAGAAGCTTGGAATTGAATACATCTTCTCGACCACTCTGAGAACAAGAAAATTAATTAATTACCCACAAGTCAAAAATTTAAAAAAAAAAAAAAAAAACACACACACACACAGAGATGAAATCAAGAGAGAATAAGTGATGCATTTAAGCGGAAAAGGATCGAACATGGTAGGGGTGGCGTGAGGGATGTAGTTCTGAGTGTCTGAGGATTCTGTGTGATCAGCAATATCAGATGGTAGAGACAAGAATCAGAGGGGGTGATCAGATCACTTTGTAATTACAGACAATTGGAAAGGGTGACAAGTTTCATCTGAATGGAAAACATGGAATTTTAAGGGAAAGAAATGCTACCTCCTAAACGTTTGTGTTTGAGCAGATCTTTTCATGGGCTTGCATGTCCTTTTATACCAGTCTTGGTTTCCCATTTTCTTTTCCTTTTTTTATTTTTATTTTTTTTTTCAATGGGACTAGAGGGTAGAGAGAGTGAATTTTGAAAATGAATAAAGAATCAAGTTGGGATTACAAATTATACTTTTTTTAATTGCGATTTTGACGTATTAATGATATAATAATCAAAATATATTTGCTTTAATTAAGCTATTTACCTGCCTTCTATAGCGAAAAGAACACATTAAACCACCAATTTATATACTTGAAACTAAATAAAATTGAATAATATTTGAAGGGTGATTTACTGTTGCATATCTATTTGTTTTTAATTAATAATATTTTTTTTGTTAACATGACAAATTGTAACACTGTTCATTTTTCATTTCATAGTAAAAAAAATAGTCCAAGTTTGGCATATGTCACGTGCAAGCTGTGCAACCAAATGTGATAAATATGAGTCTCGTTCCAAAAACACCGATTATTTCTGTTATAGAGACAGTCAACTTTATGTTGTGCATCCTCCACTATCCATTTTGATTACACGGCATGGACCCACATGTTTGTTCTTTTATTACACAAGAACCCATAGGGAGTTGCGAGTTGTAGCTAGTGTAAAAAGACAAACGTCTCCTTAACAAATAAATTATTTTATCCTTCAATCTCTTATTTACCACATATCTCTTACTCATGATCATTACATGCAGGAAAATAGAGCAACAATTTATGAAAAAATTAGAGTCTCTTTATGCAAAAAGGCAAAAGAATTCATGATTTGATAATTGATAAAGATGAGCCAGGGCAAGCAATAGTAACATAATTGAAGAATAGACGCAAGACAATAATGAAAAAGGCTTTACATTACAAGAGAAGAGAAGAGAAGAGAGGAATATTATTGACAGTGAAAAATGTGGAGAAGGTCAAAAGTGCAATCATTTTCCGGCGCAGTTTTGATTAGGGAAATGTCAGCAGAATTCTTTTGGGGTCCCAAGAAAAAGATATCACTCTGTGCCTTTGTTTGTCCATTCCTTCTTCACACACTGCTCCTATAGAATTTTACAACTCAATGTTTGACCCCATTTGATTCAGCACTAACACAACCACGTACCCCCATTTGCCATCCTCTTAGACTTGCTCTTTCCTTTCTAATATTTTCCCTATCCTTCTCAAAAACATTCATCTTCATCTTCTTGGATGAATCAATTCTTAAATTAATTTGGAGACCAATGGATCTTGGTCACTTTCCTGCTTATCTCTGTGATATCAAAACAACTGTTTATAATTAAGATTCTACAACGAACATATATATGTTTTGACTGTCAAATCAAATACAGAAAGGAAAGCGTATAGATAGGTTTGCTGACATGAATGGGGTGCTCATGTTAAAGCCTCTCACATGGGACTACATGTGGGCCCCACTTTGTGAGAAGCGCTCACATGAACACCTCACTCGTGTGAGCAAAAACAACTATATAGATTCATGGAGAAGAGATAACAAACAAATAGAGCTCTAGAGTGGTTTGGTTCACTTGTTTCTTAGGGAACTTCGCCCCTTAGGCAAAGCTCGTTTTATTACAGGGCTGTCCCACTAGTGATCAATGGTTTTCAAACACTAGGACAGATCCTGACTCTTGATGGCTCCTCAAAATCATCTTATTGTTTTTCTCACAGTTTAAGTCGGGAATGTGATACTAGTAACAGTATAATCTAGTTTTTAATTAGGAACATAACATGACAAAAAATAAGAACCTTGACTTATATAGGTCCAACCAAACGACGAGCTGTTAGAGATTAAACAAATCTCTCCAAGAAATAAAAGGTAATAGAAAAGATCAGAAGTGTTTGAATTTAAGACAAAGGGTAGTTTGAATATGGGGGAAGATAGAGTTGGGACAATGATGCATGCTCATATCCTTGTGTTTGTGGAGCCTTTGGTAACTTTTTATTTTCAATGCGAAGGTGGGAATGGATAATAAGTTTTGTCCACGTTCTGCTGTCTCTTGTAACAGTTGTACTTTTGACAAATTAGAAAAAAATAATTGAATTTCAAGTGTGACATGCACGACTCTAGCTTGTAATGAATTGGCTTACCTAAGCTCATTTTGTTCTTTTATTAGGCTACCCTTTGCATCGACAACCAAGTCTAAGAACTCAAAATTGATACCTTATTATTCGTCGGCAAAGTTAAAAAAATTACATTCTTTCACTCTTTTCAACGAGAAAGACAATATATTTTCACATTTACCGGTACAATGCCGACTTCTAACAACTGACATGACAATGTCACGCTGACATCATGTTAGTAACGAGTGTTAATGTGGGTATAATTATTGAGACTCAACATTTTCAATATTTTTTGTTCTTCAAAAATTATTGAGACTGCCTGCCTAGCCAGGGGAACTGGAGCAAGATTTTTCCGACCCAACTGGCAGGAAATCAACGCCCTTTTATTTCTGTCCCTGCATTTCTTGTATTCAATTGGAAAAAGAACTTTTTTTTTTAATTGTTTTGATATATGAAGTCTTGAATTATTGATGATTTCCTGGTCAGAATTTGTTATCCTATAAACTTCTAAACTTACTTTGACCACTGCTCGAACACTAATAAGAAATTTAAATTTTATCCCAAGATGTCATGTGGTTCACATTGCAAACTTGAATGAATTTCTTAACACAATAATAAAATATATAACACCATAAACCTTAAAATTTAGATTCAATGTAATAAAATGTGAACTATGTTCTTACTTCTTGTATTGATTTAAGAGCCCACATTTTGCTAAACACAGAAATTGAACCATTGTGTCCACATTTCAACGAAATCTTCTTGGTAAAATCAATATTTCAGGAGTAAAGATGGTGAGGAACGTTTAATAGCAGAATAGGATCATAATGTAGAAAAGTTGAATTGAATAACTTCTACTCGAGTATGAATAATCTTAGCCACTCCACACTAAGGAGACAAAAGGAGCACTTAATAATTTGTCTGTTTTTATGTTTTCCTTCTAAGTTTTGACCAGCAGTGTCTCTTGCACAAATTTTATATAAGCAGACATCCAAAAGTGTAAAAGGGTAAAGAAAAATGTACCTGTTTGGGAAAACATTTTCAGCACTCTTTTGAAGGAGATGTCTCCTTTGTGTTTCTCGAATTGCAAGTGGCGCCAAATGAGCGAAAATGATTTCTCACCAGACGCCCATGTAACGTGCCACCTGGCACGCCACACTGGGAACCCACGTGTGGGATGTCAGTGTCTAGGGGCATCAAACGTCAAACAAGAGATCAAGACTACCCAAACGAGGAATTGCGAGTCTTCATTTTATTTCTAGTCCAATATGCACAAAAGATACATGTGGGGTTGAAGCAATTAACTTGGATATATAAGTCAATTAGTTCAGCTTTTGCAAACGAATTTTACATTGTGATCATGTGATTAATTAATTCTTTATTTGGCTCTTGAATTTGGATTTGTCAGCCTCTAACCTCTGAGTAGCCTGTTGCCCTTTTCATCTTTTAACTTATGCCATTTGAGTCTTCTTTGGCCTGCTGCAATATTCTTTATTTACACATTTGGGAAAGGTTTCGGATAAGATTTTAATTTTTGCTTAAAACTACATCAAGGGCATGTACATCTTTTTAATCAACCAAGGACCAAAGTTGCTACCAAACAGTATCGTTGTAATGTTTTGTACTAAAAATAAATGCTAAGGACCATTTTCAAACTGAAGACAAATATTAAGGACCATTTATGCCAATTTCCCTTTAGGTAATGAAGCGGCCATCATTTCATTTGTCACAAGCTAACAAGCTAGCTTTCATGCTGATGGTTTTTTTCTCTATTCGTTGACAGAACGAATTCTCGGCGTCCTAAGTGATAGAGATACAAGCATTATGAGAGGGCGATGTCTTAAAGAAACGTTATTCGATGTGTTCATGAGAAGCTGACAATGGATCGTAAAACTTTTGAATACTGATTTGACAATAAAATAACTTACTTGAATAGTAAATTTGTAAAATATACCTCTTTGGTTATATGAATCAGAGCTCAACGCATTTGCTACAACTCGACCGAAAAAATTCTAGTACTATGGGAATACTACCAATCAAGAATCTATTTGTGTTCATAAGCCCAAATTAAACAACAAATTTGGGCCCTTGAATCCATATGTGGATTCTTGATTTAGCGACAGATGATGGAGTAGATACTAGAATACTAGAAACTTTTCCTCAACATGGTACTAAAGTAAAGGTTTGAGGAACATGTATCAATGCCCTTCATGAAAATTTCCTATGCAACAAGCTGTTAACAAATAGGAAAAATACTATTTATAGGTAATCATTCAATTAATCTCTTATAAATAGAAGTAAATTTACATTCTTACCGCCATGTATTATATAATTAGGAAAAAATTTAAGGATAAGACGATGAATTTACCCTATTCTGTAAAAGACTGCCTACATAATTACCCACAAATGGTAGGACTGAACGAATAAATGAAATCAATCTGCACGTGAAGAATAAAATTCACATATATAAATATATGATATATCCCACCCCTAAAAGCTTATATTCTTTTAGAAAATGGTACTTCACAGTTATGCATGGCCAAACAGTGTTAATAAGCAAATGAATCATCAGTCTGAAAAGGATGAAGAATCATCCATTCCTGCTCGAGTATGAATAGTTTCAGGGACTCCCCACTAAGGAGGCAAAAAGTGGTGTTCACTCAAATCAACTAGAATACTCAGTTTAACTGTAAGGCAAAGCCGCAAAGGTTAAGTAAAGCAAAACAGGACTACATAGAGCGGATAAATTATATTTTTGGGACCAAAAGCAAGAAGGTAACAAGTGACTAATATGCTAGCTGAACATCAATTTTGATCTAGAGACACGATGCATGTGAATGGACTCACATGTGGGGAAGTGTTCATGTGAATAAAACTAACAGACAAGATGACACCACATACACCGAATGTTAATGTTGATGTTGATGTCCAGCTTACTAGAATGCCATGTAAAGTTAAACAAAATTGACGATCCCTAGAGGATGTAACTCAACAAGCACATAGACAATCGTGTCAACACAACAGTGAAAATAACTAAACCAAAAATGACAGAATGACATCCAAGTACTCACGAACATAGTTAAGTAGAGATCAACTGATTCTCTAATCAGAAGTCTTAAACAGATTCTTCTAACTGTAAAAATTAAACATGCAGCTAAAAATATGCAACTTTTTGGTATTGGAGGGTAAAGTAATTTCCACGTGTCAAGATAATACCACAAAAGACACAAGGAAGAAGCCGTTAAGAGCATCCTCAAGCTGAGTTGTTTATCATCACTGCACATCATAACAATGATGATAAAGTTTTCATGTAGAAGCAAATGGACGCAGGTGAAAAGATAAACTTGACCTCGTGCGATAGTGCATAACAGTACTAACTCATTAGAACATAACAAGACTAAAAGTCACTGCAGAATTACTTGCAAGTAATCAACATTAAATAGTGAATTTCCCCCTTTTACCATTGATATGTGTTCTCTCTTACAAGAGAAATGTGGACAATGACAGATTAAGATAGGAAGTAATTGCATAAATGGCAATCTACAACGCTTATTACCAAAATGACATTTTCTAGCACATATTACAAAAATAGCAATTTTTTGGTGATACATTGTCCATAATAATACTCTCCACTGAAACACCAATATCACCTCAGTTGCTCCCGCCAATGGCATCATCGTCTATCTATTGCGGCCACCACCTCCTAACCCCGCCAATGCCTGTCCCCTGCCACAAAATGGAGCCACCATCAAACGACTGCAAAACTCAAAACTGAAGGACCATGTAAACCTATGAAGAGAAGAAATCCAAAATATTGAACATGAATCCGAAGAATGCCTCCAATTAGCACTCGAACTTATGCTTAAAAACTTTAACACTCTGATCCTGCATGATCCTGCATGCTGCAGCCCTAACTCTAGGTGGTATACAAGGAAGAAGAAGTGTACAGCTTAAGCAACAAAAACTACGAGTTGCAGCTGAAATTTGAGAAATTATCATAAATAAGGGATTCTTCGGGGAGAATGGATTCAAGGAGTCTGCAAAGAGAATTGTGGCTTGATATGGAGGATTTCAGTTAGTCTTTATAAAAGTTTGATGTGGAGGATTTCCGCAGCACCCCAGATGGGGGATCTCCTCCTCGCTGGTTGAGGCAGCAGCATCGAGGCATGGAATGGTGGTGTTTCTTGGACTGGAGGTGTTGGAGACACAATGGAGGTGATGGTGGAGTGGTGGAAGATGGGGGTGACTGGTGGTAGATGACCAGAGGTTAAAGATGAGAAAGGTGAAGTGTTGATAATGACTAATGACGGTATTTAAATCCATTAACTTGAAAGAGGTGCTATTCTCATAATTTCAGTCCTCAAATGCTATTTTCATCCACTACCATTTATTTGGTGTCATTTGCATTATTTTTCTTCTAAGAGATGAGATAATTGAAGGCCTTCATAACTTTTAAAAGCCACATAGAACTGCTGGCATGACTGATCTATATTAACACGAGGATGAGAAATATAAACTTCAAAATTTCAGTAAACTCAGGTTCAATTTGGTACAAGTAATTACAGACATTAAAGCAGAGTGAGAATAACAGGAAATATAAACCATATGCATAACTGCTTTCAAAAAGAAAGCAGAAAGATCAACATGCACCAGAAGAAATCAAGAACAGAGCTAAATTACGTACCTAGGCCTTAGTTTATCGAGTTATGCTATGCCCACAGATCTATCAGATAGCTCGACCCAAAATCCTTGATTATATATGAACTGCCATTTTGAAAAATGACAAAGTAGAATCCGAATCAACCAAAAAATTTTCAGCGGCATTGCAGATTAGGCTCTCATCCAGATGACGAAGTTGTAAGAGAACTGTTAAGACAATCTTCATGCACACACAATTTCAGCAGAGCATCAAAATATACAGGGCCAAACAATTTAGTTGTTATTAAAGTCTATTGAATGTCCTACCAATATCTTACCAACCAGAAACAGTGAGAAAAAGTTGATGAGCAGTAAGGTCAGCAATCTCAGCAAATATTGACACCAATTTAGAGAAAAACTAGCATAAAATATAATGTCACATTTCTACCATAAAAATGAGATGAGCACAAGACCAACCAAAAAGTTGTTACTCACTATATCATGCAGCAATATCATAAACCATATAAACAAAAGCATAAGTTTTCTCTGTGCCAAAGCTAGCATTTAACTGTCTCCAGTCTCCCCATTTCCTGGTTCACTGGCGAACTGCAAACTAACATATACATCATCATCCCCCCTAAAAAAATTGACTCCAATCTTGAAAGCATCCATAGTCTCTGCTCCAAAATCAGGGTCTGTTTGCTTTCTTCTTTCACTTCCCTTGCTTAATTCTTCTTCTTCTTCTTCAATGTCACTCTGCATCAGATCTACCACATTACTGTCAACTTTTATGCCTCTCCCCATCAGCTTCTTTGAATTCTTTGCCATTGATTTTCTCCTCATGCCTCTTGCCCTCTTACCATTTGCCACACCTCCGTTGTCTTTTTTATTTCCAGAAGTCACTATCTCACAATTGGAATTTCCATTTCCACCTATACGTTCCCCTTCACTTTTCAACTTTTCATCGCCACCATAACCTCGAAACTCAATGATTTTATCATTGATCATGTTCTCATCAACACGACGATCCTGAAATTCAGCGTCTTTTTCATTATTAATCTTTTTGTCACAATATTCAACCCTTTCTTCTCTGTTCATCTTATTATCACCAACATGAGTCGGAAATTCAACTTTGTTATCATTATTTATCTTTTTATCTCCACCATGATCCTGAAATTCAACTTTTTTATCCTTCTTGAAACCACCCTCACCAGACTCCATTTCATCGTCAGATATTTCAATAGCAACTCCATCAAAATGATTCTTAGCCTTATCTTCAGCCTTGGCTGGAGCCTCCTCCCTCCTCGGCACCGCGGTTGGCCCAAATGGGAACCAAATCTTCTCTCTATCTACACCTTCGTTATAATTATTGTCCGTAGCACACCAGAACGGTAAGAAGCCTGGGCAGAGGTACTGTCCGTTCTCCAGCACGTCCGGCGGCGGCGGAACCACAATGGCCGCCGCATGAAACCCTTTCCTACAGTTGACATTCGAACACCTCAAACAACAGTCCTGGAAAACAAGGTCATACTCGTATATATAATAGCAGTAAGGGCACATTGTCCAGAACGTACGGTTAAAAGCCTGATTTTTCGTCAGCTCTCCATCAAACAGAATTTTTTCAGCGGTGTTCAAGAGCACCGCTCGCGCCTTCAGTATCATCCCGTAAGCTTCCGTAGAAAACGGGTTCAAGTTCTTAGTCGGGTTGAGAACGGAAGCTAGGGTTTCAAAGCTGGAAACGATTCGACTAATGTCGGAAGTGAAACGGGGGAGGTTGAGGATAGCGTAGTAGTTGGGTCTATCCGGGGTTATGTACGGGACGGAAAGGACGGAAGCAATGGCGATCAGCTGAGCCGGTATGGGGTGGCTGGGGTCAGATTCCTGGGCACGGAGGGCGTATTTACGGCAGCCGACGAAATTCCGCCCGGCGAGAAAGTACTCAGCGGCTTTCAGCAACGTTAAAAATCGATTATCAGCTTGCTGACGCCGCTGGGTCTTGCGTGTAGCCATGGAATGGAGGGGACGATCGTTTGACAGAAATTGACTATCGTCAAATCAAATATTATATTCAGGTAGTGGGGTTAGGGTTTTAAGGCGTGGGGTCGCAGATGGACACGTAAGCATGGAAGGTTTTTTCTATTTTCTATTTCTCAGTCCTCACCCAACATAAAAAAGGTATGGTCTATGGCCCCGTTTAAAATTGCTCTTCTATGTCCAACTTCTACTTTTTTTCGAAGTATAGCTAATTAAAGTGTTTGATCAATTTTAAAAAAAATTTATTATTAGGAAAACAGTAAAAAGATAACTCCTCAACTTCTACTTTTAGTTTCTCTGATTAATAATAATTAAATTATAGTATTTAACTCAATATTTAATTTTTTTAGACCTTTTTGACATATTAGATAAAGATAGAGAAAATTTACAAACCATCTTATGTAACAATATTTTTTTATTAAATTTTCTCAGAATCATAATTTATTTGATTGTGCAATATATATTTATTTATTTTATTTTATTGTATATTTTTATTAATTAGTTAATTTCAAATAATTTTTTTCAAAAAATTTTTTGAATAAATTTTCAATTTCAATTATTCTTTATCGATATTTTGTAATTCTTTGTGAGATAACATATACAATACATATTATTGATAAAATGAAAAAAAATAAGGATACCATATAATAAAAATAAAGATTTAAAGTCTATTTGGTATCGTTTATAATTAGATTATGTTATAATAAATTTTGAAATTTGAATTTTTGTGACATATGATTTAATTTGATTAGTTAATTTTTGTTGAAAAATAAAAAGTTATGATTGATGTGATGAAATTATAATACATTCTTGTTATAACACGAACTAAACAGACTAAATCGTGCACTTTATCTCAAATATAAAATGTCACATTAATAAAACAACTAAATTTACCAAAAATATAAAAACTGTTTTTAGACCGTACATCAATTTTAGAAAAAATATTTATCAAATACTAAATTGATTCTTCTAGAGCAGTTTTTTTATCCAGCACAGTAGAAGCTACTTATTGGATAAGTTCCAACAACACTAAACTTATTAAAACTTCCATTATTTAATTTTTTTGTACCTTTTGATATATACTAGATAAAGATAGAGAAAATTTACAAACCATTTTATGCAATAATCTTTTTTAATTAAATTTTCTCATTGAATCATAATTTATTTAATTGTGCAATATATATTTCTTTATTTTATTTTATTGTTTATTTTTATTAATTGGTTAATTTCAAATAATTTTTTCTAAAAAAAAGTTTTGAATAAATTTTCACTTTCAGTTATTCTTTATCGATATTTTGTAATTATTTGTGAGATAACATATATAATACATATTATTGAAAATATTAAGGAACTTCCGGAAAGTTTTATTACAAAACTTTCCATCTCATGTGGCGTACATGGATGCACGCCATGTGTATTTCATTCACGCCACGTGTATTTGAAATACACGTGGTGTGCATCCATGCACGCCATATGGGATGAAAAATTTTCTAACAAAACTTCCCGAAAGTTCTTTTACATTACATATTATTCATAAAAAGAAAAAATAAGGATACCATATAATAATAAATAAATATTTAAGTTGTATACTTTTTAGTAAATATAAATTATCACATTAATAAAATAATTAAATTTACCAAACATAAAAAAATTGTTTTTGACCGTACATCAATTTTAGAAAAAAATTTTTATCAAATACTAAATTGATTCTTCTAGTAGTAACTTTTTTATCTAGCACAGTAGAAACTGCTTATTGGAGAAGTTCTGATGAGGGTATTTTATATGTAATTTACTCTTCTTAACTTATTCAATTTTATATGTAATTGAGCAGATTTCTACCTAATTTGTGTGAATATGGGTCATACAGGTGAAAAGCTCAAATTAGGGTGATGCTAAGTGAAAATGATGATTTTTGAACTAAATTGAGGCTTTACATTCAAAATGTAGCATCAAGGTATGATGACTCGAGCGTTTGAGAGAACTTTAAAGAGACTATTTGGGTCGTGTTTGAAGTGTTCGAAGACCTTTATGAAGCGTTCGAGAAGTTTTTGACTTGTATAAACAAAGAAAAATGCTGAAAATAACTATTGTTGAAAGAAAAAGTCAAATTAGAGACTAAATCGAGTGTGCTGAAAGTAGGGAGCGGGTAGGGCACGGTTTGCTTGCCACTTTAACCCATGGCCTAGGAAATTCTCTATTGGCCGCAGGTCTAGTGCGGCAAGCAAACTGCGGCCACCTGCGGCCCGTAGTGAGAAGTCTTTTTGACATGTTTTTTGTCCCATTTTTGATACAATTGAAGGTTGTAAGGCGTCTCCAACTATAAAAAGACATGAGAAAAACATAAGAGGGAAGGAGAGACGTCCAAAGGAGGAAGCCGTGCAAAGGAGGCCATGAAAATCCGAGAGCAACATCCACGGGAAAGAGACAATAGGGAATTTATCGTGGATTCATCTCCTTCGGGTTTTGAATTCTAATCTTTTGTGTTGTTTTCTTTTCCATAGCATGCAAGGCTAAGTTATTGTGCTAGGGTTATGAGGAAACTATTGTTGACAATTATTTAATTTTAAAGAATTGCTCATTTTCATTATTTGCTATTAGGTTAATTGTTTATTATTCACTTATATACCCGTTTTAATGCTTGATCGCTATTAATTTGTGTTTGTGATTTATGTTGCTTTTGAGAGATTCGATATAAATTAGCACATGATAATGAACAACATAGGGTTCTATATTGATTGTCTATGTCAATATACCTTGTGAAATCGCTACATGATGATCTTTGTGATTTAATGCATGTTTATGTACTCACAATTTAGTTAGAGATAATTAAGTTCACATTGAATCAATATAGACATAGAATCGATTGACCATCGAGAGAGGCTTTTGATTAATATTGGATCATCGATTTTTAACTTAGGCAATATTCTTGTTATTGTTGATTGATTGTTATTACTTTGATTGATATCTTACAATTTGATTAATTTAGCGATTCATGTCACCATCGAGAGGCGGATGTAGTTCTAGCTCAAATAACAAACGACATTAAGTCCAATAGGAGATAGAGATATACTTCTAAGCTTGATGCAATCTTTTGTGATGTTCTAGCTTTGTATTGCATTTTTATCTGTTTGTATTCATCATAGAGATATAAGTGGGTCATAGGTAAAAATATATTTAATTTATATCAAGAGAGCAATTTGACACATAAAGAATATCAGTTATCAACATATGATGATGATTGATTGAAGAAGAGTGATCAATGGTTTGTAGCGGGTCAACAAGGGTGGATTCAAAATCATAGTACCTTATTAATGTGATTGTTTCTGGGATTTGTAAATAATTTTAACTATTTATTTCCTTAGATAGTTTTTCCTTTTCTTAAACTAAACAATTTATTGTGTGTTTCCTTTTATTTAAAGTTGAAATCAATTAAAGTGAAATTTAGTAGATTCAGTTCTCGTGGGTTTGACACTCTACTTATCACTGTATTACTTGTTAACTATCTGTCCACTTGTGGGATTAAATTGACAACAAGTTCCAATAATACTAAACTTATTAAGACTTGGGGTTTCATATTAAAAGGTCAACTTGTTAATAGGAGTAGTCATGTGTTTTATATGTTGGTTTATATTTTTATATTTAATTGAGATCGGAATTATCATTTAACACGCCCCTGCAAGATGGTGACTAGTTGGAGCAGACGAATCTTAAGATCAGTGTGCTTATTTGAGTCTTAACCGGATCGAATTGCTCGTTTAAGCTTGTCGGGCTCTGATACTATATTAAAACTTGTGGTTCAATATTAAAAAGTCAGCCTATTAAAAGGAGTAGTCCAAGTACCTTATATGTTGGTTTATATTTTTATATTTAATTGATATGAGATTTTCTCCTTTAACAAAACTAAGCCTATTTCTACATTGATAAAAGTCCCTTTTTTCCCCTTCCCGTCGATGCTTCCACCTCCAATTGGAAAATAGGATACTTGTGCTATATGGAAGCATTCCCAAATTTGGGTGAAAAACCTCAAATTTAGGTTTGTCCCCCGCTAAGCTATCTAGGGCTATAAACTCAAATTTAGAGGTGAAAAAAACCAAAGATAGGGCCAAATTTGACCCGTGTTTTAGGATTTTCCACTCTCATTTTTCCCCTTACATTGGGAATGGTCTAACCTTTGCATTGAAGGTGGTGCTTAACATTAGTCATCTAATCCTCACTGTGAGCTTCATAAGAAATCTTGCCAATTGAGGTGCTTAACATTAGTCATATGTTAATATATACACATATATATCTATGTATATATTTATATATGTATATATGTATGCTCTATAAGTGTTGATTGTCCTTTGCTTAGGCAATACGGTGAGAAATTTCATTCTTGAAATTTGAAAAGTCATGCTATATGGGCATAAATTTAAATATAAACTTTGACACAGAATATATAGTAGGATTATATTTTTCAATACATAATATCACTTTTAAATTAGTACTTATTGATGTCAGATTTTAGCTTTGACCCAACTAACGAATTTGTTTACGCCGGAAACTTGTATTCAAATTAATTCAAGCAATACATGCACCTGTGTTGGTGAGTTTGGTGGATCAATAGAGAGAATTATGAGAGAAGTAGAAGACAAGGATTTGTTGTAAGTGAGAGGAGCTAATGTTTCTTCTGTATCTCCCTCTATTCATAGCATTAGATTTTGCAAGTAATGATTATAAGCATTAAATGCTTAATTACTGGGAGGCTTTGATAAGTACTCTTAACTGGTGTTAAGTGCTAGCTTTGGTGACTAATTTGCAAGCTAAATGATGCCATACTAAGTACAAAGGCTAACTTTACATTTAATATCATTGTACCTCCTCCCTTAAGAGATACAGTTATGCAAGTTGTCTCACAGTTGACAAGTGTGACGAGGAGCGCTCAGGTCCCCAGGTCCTTCAACTCCTCGATCTCAGGAGCTGACCTGTTGGAGTATTGAGGATGTCCGGCAAGTCATAAGTTGGCTTCAGGAGCTGACTTGTTGAGTTGCACGTTGACCCCCTAGGTCAATGTCTGCCTTTTTTTACCTCACGAGGGTCAGAGGCCCATGCTGTCAAGTCACCATCTTGTGGTTTGGGGAGTCAACTCTGTGATTTAGAGACCGTTGACTTTGATCTCACACCAATACTAATCACATATACAACATATGTTGACGTCAAGTTTTCACATTCACCATTTTTTTTTTAAATATACGTGGAGAGTGTTCACTGATGAAAATTTGATTGAGATGGTAGAGTGATAAGATATATCACTCTTTTGCTTGGGCTATCTATCTTATGGAAGTTTATATCATTTGTTATCCTATTTATTTTTAAATTTTTTTGAAATATTATTTTTTTATTTTTTAATCATTGTGATCAAATAAGTAGGATATGGAATTAGGCAAGGCATTTTTTTTTAAATGATCTAATGTCAGATGTTTGTTATCGTTGATACGAGTACATTACAATCCACAAATCATATCAACTGCTAATATTATATTCTACTATCTATCTAGTGTCATCTAATGCTTGATCAAATTCAAGTTAGACTCTAGTTTAGAAGTTTTGCCTTCTCTATCCGACAGCCATTTGGTCTACAGTGACATAACAACTCAAAAAATGAAAAATAAAAAGTACATTTTTATCAAATAGTCTTCTGTATAGAAATGTTCCCCAAGTTCAGACAGTGGGAAAAAAAAAAAAAAAAACTCTGTGCCTACATTTTGAGGTGCGCTCAAAAGATGTATTTTCAAATTCTAACACACACACGTTATAGAATATAATTCTGTTTGCCTTTCTTAAAAAATAATAATAATAATAATAATAATAATTCTATTTGTATAAAAGTAATTTAATAGGTGAAAAGCAAAATCATGCTCGTGTCAACTAAACTTTTGTATACTTTTTTGTTCAAACTGATGTACAATGTTCCCTTTTATATTTGCCCCCCATAAATTGAATACACAGGATTTTCCGCCACTAGAAACTCTGTGTCTATTTAAAATTAAAGGCACGCTCAGCAAACAACATGTTGGATTATAATATATACTATTTTTCAAATTTTACACACGCGTCACGACAATTTTGTACTATTTTTTATTTATGATATATATATATATATGTTTTTATGTAACCTATATTAGGACTTAGGAGTTGTCATACATGAAATATGGCAGTTTCTTGTATAATACGTGTCCAATTTTTGAAAATAACACTATGTTTGAATTGTTGAAGAACGGACCTGATAAATGAGTTAAATATAAAGAGGCATAAAAATTAGCAACAACCAAAGGTACTCAAATAACCCCTTTATTGTATTTAATTTAAGAAATGAATTTATATATCTTCTTCTTTCCAATATTTTCAACTTTTCACACTAAAATCAATTTTAATTTTTTTTTTTGGGGGGGGGAATTTTCGTTGTTTTTAAAAACGTTTTTAAAAAAATTCAAAAAATAATTAATTTTCATATTTTCATTTGCAAAACTAAAAACAATCTGAAGACAGCAAAGATCCATACATTGAGACAAGTGCGGGTTTGGCTACTTATATGGTTAGAGGTGTAAAGCACCTCTTTATTATGAGGGTAATTATGTTCCTACCACACATTTTGATTCTCAAACCATATTATAAATACACCATATTTAATTGATACTTTTAATAAGTGCACCACTATTAATGTACATATATGTTCGTAAAATTAATTATTCACAATTGATATGAAATCAGGTCAAAATTTATGGATTTATTTAAAAGATATTTTCGACTAATGTATATTTTCCTCCACATATTAATATTCCGAACCCGAAACATATACAAGTTGGATCTTAAATTGAAGATTTCGATGTAAGTGTTAATACGAACTAATTTACGAGATCAATCTGCCTATGTATGTCCATATAAAGACTTTAAAAAAACTATCTCTCAAACTCCTTTGTTTTTAAATAAACTATCTCTCAAACTTAACTTAATAGAACAGATTCTCAAAAAACTTCTAAATGCAATCAATTAAGTCCCACAAAACTGGCATTTCATTTTAAAATGGGAAAGAAATTTATTTATTTTTTATTTTAATCATATGTTTTTAATATTATTAATCATAATATAAATATACTTATAACAAATTTGTTAGTAATTTTAAAATTATTTGCTTTTCATAAAGAAATATAATCGGCGATATCGATTTGTCAATTTTTTTAGGTTACTACTACATATGACACTTATCAATATATAAAAATAAAATAAAACACGAAAAGAAAAAAAAAACTATTCATTATTATTTTATTATTCTATAAATTTGCTCACAAAAATTAAGGTACAAAGATTAGAAATAAAATTTTGCAATTTGAGATAAATAATATGAAAACATTCGATGTGAAACCACCGCAAAAAACGATATACCAACTTGAATTTTTTAAAAAATATATAAATTTTAAAAGTTTAAAGCTGTGGAATCATAATTGTAAATAAAAATTGCAATAAGAAATTATTTAAATAAGAAATTAAAAAATAATTATTAAAAAGAAATAAAATTAAGATATTTATGATTGTGGTGTGAGAACAAAAAGAAAATACCTTCTAAAAATTTAAAACAAATAAAGGGTTTCAAAGAAGGTTATTAATGTATTTTCATTTAAGGATATTTAAGAGAATAAAAAAATATGTTGTTAGGATAAATAATTGTGGTGGGAATATAATTTCCCGTCTTATAACTTGGAAAATTTTGAGCATATGTTGGATTCTTTGGAGATGCAAGGAGACTCCAGTTTTTCTCACACAGTGCAAGTTATTAAAAGATGTAAAAGACAATATTCTATATCGAATTGGAAGAGCAGAAGATACTTTCACCATATCCTATTAGAAACATACCACCATCATACCCTCTCTCTTAATTTTCCGAATCAAAAAGATATACTATCACATACAAGGGCCGAGGAGTCTACTCGACCCCACTTCGACCCCGTTCTTCTCAAAACCTTAGCAACATAATCCAACACATAATCAAAAAGTCCAGGTAGTTATATTAGGAATACGATTTGCCCATTTATGCCTTTCTAGGAAAAGCCCTTCATTCGCCGGATGGCAAGCACCATGCAAACATAAGTTGCTGCTAAAGCCGTGAACAATGTGCCAATGTATATGCAAGCCGTTGTAGCACAAACATAAAGATACCTGGAAGAAGAAAAATAAATAATAAGTAAAACGAAGTCTACTGTTCACTTTTCTAGCATGAAAGCTCTTATACATTGGCTAGGCAAGAGAATCCATACGGTGTTTTTCTCAACCATAGCAGACATTGGAGTGGAAATGTTGGAAGCAATAGCTTATCTTAAATTACAAGCGATGCTATAAACCAAATAAACACACTTCTCCAGTTAAATTTTTACCCGAGGGGAGAAAAATATTTCCGTTTGGCAACCAGTTGTGGAAATCATAAGTTGTCATCTCTCCTCGACGATGTAAGCCATATTATCAAGTGATAGGGGTCAATACACATGATTACCACGTGTCATTCTTCAGCTCTAACATAATTCGAACTATAATTGATTGTCAAACACACTATTAATTACTGAATTATGCAACAATAGAAGGCACTAAGAGAAAAACTTACTTGGGAGAAAAGACACTCCAAACAAATAAATGGTTCCTCATTAGTAGCAATACGATGGTGTAAGCAACAATGAAAATGGAATTCAGACCAAGTGGGATGAGACAAGGATAACCAACATGAACCTTGAGCAGATCTCCACAATTCACATCATCCTGGGTTTTGAGGAATTTGCTCATGTCCTTCATAGAAATATATATCAACATGCTAAAAAGGGCTAACATCGGGGATGCATAGGTGATGGTGAACATCAAAATGCCAGATACAAAGGTAGAGTAGCTTGAGACACCCTGTAAATCATCAGATTCGTTAGTTAAGAATTGGACATCCCTGGAATTGGTACATAGGGCATTACAAAATAATTTTGCTCAAAGTAATTAAAAGACATACAATGAAAGCCCCTGCAACATCAATTGTAGCAAGAGTATTGGTGTTGCCAAGACCAAAATGACCTGCCATTCCCACATAATACAGTGCAGTGACCTGGAAAAAAAACACCTTTATTTAGAGCGAAAGTACTTAATTATATCTCTTAGTGTAAATCTCAAATTTCATAGATACAAGCTCAGCAGCAACCCCAACCCCAACCCCAACCCCAACCCCAACCCCAAACAAAAAGAAGTAATATAGATCAAAGTATGACAGATGAAATGTTAGTAGGCAGAGGGCTATCTGCATGGGTTTCTCAGGTTCCTTATTTCATTTCAATACCATAAAACGACAAAAGGTAGTCAGAGTATATAGACACTTCAGAGATTAGACTGACCTCAACCCAGTTCTTGGAATGTGGCTTACCACCAAGAAAATACCAAATGCTAGCCAGGATTTGCACAAGAAGTAATACCACAGGCATTGCATTTATGGGCTGTTGTAGCAACAGCTGTAGCAGACACCAAGAAAACATAAAGTACCAACCAATTATGTATACAGAATTTCTGAAGCCCCACAACAAAGGTTCTCTATGAATTTGAGGAGATATGTCGCTGGATATGCAAAATAACATTGAGGATTTAGAATTCTTCAAAGCCATAAACCATGGTGTGGCAACAAGGGTTCCTACTGTAAGGATACTAAGAAGTGCATAAATACTTTGAGCCATTGCGGTAGCAGTAGAATCGCCACTGGATGATGTGAGGATGCCATCTTGATAATTCAGGATATGTTGCAGGATCAACCATCCGGGAAATAAGAAAATTACAGCGAATGACCTTAAAAAATGTGATTTCCAAAATGGCCAAAGAATGGCAGTTAGGCTTATGCAGACTATGAAGAGAACAGATATCAGCTGCAATGATTTGATAGGACCATTGCCTGACTGCTCAAGGAATTTTGAAATGTCAGGTAGATGAGCCCAGTTGACGCCACCTTGATGCCAACCTCTCAGAATCCTTCCAGATATAAGAACAATAACGATGGAATAAACTCGACAGTAACTTCTTTTTCGTTCAATGTTCATGTTAGGAGCATGGAATAATCTTCCCATCATGCTGGATTGTACTGTTTTCCTGAGTAATATCAGATATAATGATGCTGTCATAAAATGCCATATGTATTGTTCTTCTTCTACCATAGAACTTGATCCCATACTTAAGATAAGAGTAAAAATTACAGCTAGGATAAAAATCTCATCGAAATGCCACTTTTTCCTGTTATCTATCTGATAGCAGTGTTGTTTTCCCGCAGAGGGTGCATCAACCTCATAGACGAAAAGAAGGCCTACTATTATTGAACAAGATAGAAGCATGGCCGCTACTCCAATAGCTAGTAGACCAATAGGTTTCTGTAACACAATAAAAAGAGGGATAAATAAAATCATGATTCTTTTTTCTTTCTATCCATGTACATAAATAGAAATGCAATGTTCTCTTTCGTATGATTTTTTTTTTTTTTCTATCCATGTACATGAATAGAAATGCAATCTTCTCTTTCGTATCCTAAAGAGAAAGAAATTAACTTTTAGATGTGAAAGAAGATGAACTTACATCAGTTGCTCTACCTGATAACCACTTGCCTGCATTTCTAAGGAAATCTTGATTTGCTGAGACAATGCTCCTATAGTCATCTCTGACAACAGATCTGTGTAAAGATCAAGGAAAATATTCAAATTTCAACTTTCATAATTAAGTTTCTTTTGGACGATTTTGGATGTTTCTATTAGAGAGAAAACTACAAGAAGTTTCACTGGAAGCTATAAATCCTCACATATACATTCCCCAGTATACAAGAATAGACCAAATAACATACGCATTTGTAACCCTCCCCATCCAGGTGAACTAGATTGATTATGTATGTGTCAATGGATAAATCCCATATCGAATAAATACAAAACATAAAACCAATATATAAAGTGTTTGGGCTATTCCCTTTAACAAGTTGACCTTTTAAGGTGGAGCTCCAAGTCTTAACATGGTATTAGAGACTGATAAACTCAAACGAGCAATTCAAATCAATATGTAACCAAACGAGCAATATATAAAACATGGTATTAAGACTCAAACAAGCACACGGATTTCAAGGTTGGTCTGCACTAACGAGCCACTATCTTGAGGGAGCATGTCAACATATATATCCCATTATCAAATATAAATACAGAACATATAACCAATATGGTGCTTGAGCTACTTTCTTTAACAGGTTGACCTTTTAAGCTGGAACCTCAAGCCTTAACCGTATATCCAGTACGCAATAAATAATTAACCTTTTAAGCTAGAAGGTTAACCGTATATCCAGTACGCAATAAATAATTAAACTCTCAATTTTCCAAAGGCTTAGCAGTAAATAAATCCGGCAGGTTCTTTTCGGATCTTAGCATATGCAACAGAAATAACTTTCTGCAACCATTTAGTACAGAACATCTACCTATTTCAATAGATTATGTCCTCCCCAGAAAAAAAATTTGTAATATAAAATTGAAATCTGATTACCATAATACAAATCAATAGGCTGATAACTACTTAAAGTTCCTAATACTTCAATTCCAAATCCCATATATGGTTGAGGTGTGGCATAACACCACCTTTAGATTCAGTAGTAATTGTGTTTGGATTTTTGCTTCTTCAAGTGACAAATAAACTGCCTTGCTTGGCATTCTGAAAAGTGGTTTTTGGTAGCTGGCGATGCTAGATACCGACCAAACAAGGTAATTCGTCCTCCCAAGGACAAAAAGATAATCACCTTCTAGAATTTCCTATATCCTCACTAATAAATAGTGCCAAAGAATCCGTTTCCTCGTAAGAAGAACCCCCATGGTTCCCATTTTCAGTCATGCCATGATCACTTACAACCAACTGGAGAGTTAAAAAGCACATTATAATAGATCAATCAATAACACCAATTTCAACTATGAACTAAAGTTGACATAGCGACAGCCTTAAGTTGAAACAGGATCCTAAACCTGTCATATTGTCCACAAGACATCTAAGCATATGGTAGTTGAATTCATTAAGCATTCAAGGAAGAAGAATATAATATATAGGTGTACATATCATTGCACAGGCAGATGTTAACCAAGTTACTTTTAGGTTTTTTAGCTTTGTTTCTGCATTTTATGAAATCACTTTTCTTCAAATTATTTTTCACCACACATTCTCCCAACAAATAATTTTTTAACCACACATTTTCCAGAAAAATAACTTCTAGAATATCCTCCGCATAAACCCCCTTAATTTCCAAATGCATGAAATATCTGGATATCAAGCTACTCTAAAAATAAGAAAAAAGAGTGAAAACATCACCGACACTTTTCTGTTTTCAGATGCCCCAAACTATATAACCCTGCATGGAATAATCTGACAACACTGAACACTTACCGGCCTCCATAATAAATTAAATAACTCATTCCGGACATGCAAAAAATAAGTATGTGTGCATATATTTTCCTTGACTTCTGTAATAGTGCATTTATTAACAAACACTAACTTGAATGCAAGTAATTTTACACCTACCACCCTGGGATAAGACTAACTAATATAGGGATAACTAGTAAGATTAGATCATATGCAGAATGGTACTAGTCGGGCACAAGAAATACCAGCTTATGAGAATAAAGCAGCACGAACCAAAAGGGTCCCTCTTTGATTATCTTCATGGTTTTGGGAACTTGAATGAATCATTTTGATCACGCCATCCATCTCCATAAGTTTGGGGGTCATCAAGATACTGGAATAATGAATAATATTAAGTTTTGTGAGATCCAAATTGATTTACAGATGAAAAAGGAAATTACTATTACCTATTGCGTCCACCAATGTGTCCAACGTGATCCAGACCAAGGTAATGAAGAATCTGCAATGTTTCAATTCCCGTGAACATTAAACGTTAAAGGGGTTCCCAAGAAATATTTCATCACTACACGATTTTCACAATTGACTTCCATTTCTCTGACATATTTTTATTATATAACTCGACAGCACAGAATATCTTCTCAATCGACAATCACAGACTCAAACTGCAGAAATTGATTCCAAATCAGTAACAGAATGAGTTTCCATCATCATCATAACACAAGTACAGAACTATTATTCTTCCAAAAAACAGAGCACATAGTTCAGAAGCGTGAATCAAACTCTATCATGACATAGCCATCAAGAATAATTGTCTTGTAGAAAGGGAATCTAAATGGAATTTATATGATCACTTTGGGCATATGAAGATTAAATACTAATATAAAATGGATGTAAATATCAGGACTAAGGGTCAAAGTATGCAATACATTTGTGTAACAAAAAAAAAAATAAAAAAAAGGTAAGAGACGTGAAGATCCAAAAAGATGGCCGTCTAAGGATTACATGAGACTTCAACCTAATGACAAGTCACCCACAGTTATTTGAGAACACATCTATGTAAATGAAATATTCTACTCCAAAAAAAAAAAAAAAAGGTGTGACTTTGGATCAACTATTCATCATTTTGACCCGACCTTTTCACCAGTCTATGCTTCAAAATAAGAAAGTCAGAGAGCTACAATAACAAAGAAAAGGAGGGGGGAAAAAGCAGGTTCAACAAAAAAGTAACCCACGGTAAAGTTTTGATGACAAAATTATACACTTATGCATCGCAGAGGAACTGTTAAAGCATGTTCACATAAGCATACATAAAATCAGTATACTCGAGATCGGAAGAAAGATTGGAAACCAAGCCTCTCACTTCAAAAAGTTGGCATTTACCAGAAGATCCCAGTCCGTATTTTTAAGCTCAGCAGCCAGATGCCGAGAAACATTGTAATCCACTTGAATGGTATCTTTTACCTAGCAAAATAAGATGAATCTGACAATTAGAATTAGGTAAATCTCTCATCACACTTGGACCTGCTCTCCTCCCACCCCAGCAAAACAAACTTATAGAGGAAAAGATAGAGCAGGAGGGAAATAATCTACATTTTAGCTTGCCAAATGCAGTCATTAAACTAAGAAACATTCTTATAATTATGTTGATTCGTGCCATCAACAATACCATTACGTTTAGAAAATTAAGTTCAATTAACTGCTTCATCTCCTTGTTATGAAGAAAATCCTGCTTGCCTAGCTTGCTTTTGTAAATTTATAAGTTGTTGAATCTTCTTCTGCAGGCTATCAAAATAATCAGGGGACAAAAAAAAAAGGGAAGCTCTAAATAAACTTACAAAGTATTCCCCTGACTTTAATGATGATCCATTTCCAGGTCTGATAGCCAAAAATATGGAATTGAGGTGTTCAGGTAATGCAAGCAAAGAGGTTGATTGTCGTATCCTACTTAAAGTTTTTCTAGTCATGCAATCATGCACCATACAGAAGACTGGGAAGAATGAACTTCAGGTGCAGAAGCTAGAAAGAGCCACACCCCTTTGAATCCATTGATTTTATCTATTACTTTAATAATCACAGCTAAAATAGTACATTATACTCCCCAGTTCTTACTAGGATCTGTAGATACCGTGCCACAAATTCTCCAGCTTTGCATGCTATCGATCTATGATGCATGTAACTTAGTTGAAAGGCAGAAAGTTGGGAGTCAGTGGGGTGGGGGTGTGTGGGTGTGCATTACGTTAGTACAGCATATATTCAAATACACTTACTAAGAGATGATAGAGTGAACGGGAAATTTATTAGAGTTTTTAGACAAGTTATATAAAGTGCCGTGAATAAGACTTCAAAGAAACTGCTAACTCCATCAGATCTTGTGAACATCCCTGGGAACAATTTAAGCCATGTTTCATCACCGTGCATCACCATTTTCCAGCCAAATCGAAAAAATTGTCCTGTTAATGCATAGATTTAAGATGCAAGTCAGATAACAGATGTTAATCATCTAGATTAGTTATTAAACAACCAAAATGATATCCAAAAGAAGTGTTGAAATTAACCAATGAGGTTATCGTCCAAAAAAGCTTGCGTGTTGAAATTAAAAGCAACGTCCAAGAATCCCCCGATGGCTCCGGAAACCATGGCCTGCTTGTATACGTCAAACATCAAGAGTTAGAGAAGAAAACTGAATCGGCCGTGCTTCATTGGTGCAGCAAGTTTCTGGGAGGAAAACACGTAACCTTCAGGCGGGGCATAGTAACAGTTGGAGGTGCTGCCTTGGCATGATAGCCAATTGCCGATCCCTTAGCCAGTAATGACTGATTATAAGGCATAGCTACCATAAATTCCTTACGTGGAGGCATACCATCCCTTCCAAGGACAAATTCAGCAGGAAGACCATCAATAACCTAAATTTACAGGATAATAACCATAAAATCAACATGTTGGATCCTGCGAAATTCCTCCCATTCCACTTGAAATCTAAATTTTTCATGAAAATGATTAGCCAATACTAACAAATGACGAGCTACTTACCATTAGTGCTAATCGATCAAATAAAGAAGGGACCCGAGATAGTTCCTGCATTCACCAAAAGTAAGCTATATATTATTCTAATTCAAGAAAATTTTTACTTCTTAAGTACGTTTAAGACATCCCTATACAGCATAAAGAATATCATTTAAGAAATTGTGCAGAAATATTATCTCAATCTCATAGTATTCCAGACACTTAAATCAAAGTTCAAAAAATATAGATTTAGAGAATAAACGCTAACCTGGTATAATGATCTGAGCTTGTCAGGTGGTAAAGTTGAAACATTTTGAGACAAGTGAATTGAATCAGAACCAGGAGGGACAACACTCTCCAGCCCACTAAAGCAATAGAGAAAATAACGCCCACATGGAGAAGACAATCAAATTATTGAGAAAGAAATCCTTCTTATACATTTATCGGAGATGGAAAATGGAAACACCCACTCTAAAAGCTGTATCAATAGTATATCACTAATGATAGAAATACCTGATGCCTGAGAGAGTTGGCTTGACAGGGAAGAATCCCATAATGAAAAGAGAGAGGCCAGTGATTTGGATTAGAACTGCTGAGACGGTGCACGAAGTCAGCTTTGTGCATGTCAATGAAGAACATTTACTGACTTTTTTGCTGTACATGATAGATTGGTAACGAGTTTCTTTGTGCAGGAATCAATGCACTCGCAACTCGCCCGCCACTTGAAATGTGAAATCGAGTAGGGTTCCACAGGAATCGGAGATTGGAAATTGATGTTAGGAGGTCGAAAAAAACTACGCTATGCCGCCTTTGAAGAACAGAGTGTCGGGCGGTGAGGACGACGTGTTTGGAGATTCCTTCGGGCAATATATACCCAGTGGAAAATCGACACGACCATCAAATTTCTCATACAAAACACACCTGCAAGAATGATATAACACAGAAACAGAACCAGAGGGATCCTCACCCTCAGAGCACGATCAACGTAGGGAAAAAAATTAAGGAGAAAATATTAAGGGAAAAAATCTATTTTCAAATAATGTGATAACGTGTAGGAGAAAACATTTAAATTGAACATATATCATTATCTAATTAGATTAAATAATCAAAATGTGTATTAAAAAATAGAATTGTGCCATAGAGAGGAGTACTTTTCCTTTAGAGAGAGTACCCATTATATTGCACCCCTTGATTGGGGGTGCCTGGGGGACCTCCTGGCACCCTCAATCAGGGAGTGCCGTGTAATGGGGTATTTCCAATCAGGGGTGCCATGTAAGAGGTGAGTACTCTTCTCCTTAGAAAATTTATTGAAAAATGTGTCATAGAAACTAGCGTCTCCATCATAAAGACGGCTCTCAACGAAAAGGGCTATGGAAAATGGTTAGTGGATAATGTCATATAAGACATGTAAGCAGACCTAACACGCTGGCATCCATCAGCCACCAACGTGGGTTTTTTCCCCCCCTTCAAGAGAGGGTTGACAAATGATGTCATAAGTAGGAATGGTAATGGGACGGGGATTACTCCACACCCACAGATACACTCCCTGAACACCTGTCCCGTTAAGTATTGAGACGGGTACAGGGTGAAGGATTTCGCCCTGAAGTCATTTCGGTTTGGGGTAGAGTACTGGCTGCCCCAACCCGATACTCGATTTAATTATATTTTTTTTGTGGGGAAAAAATTTAAACTTAAGTAGTGAATTAGTAAGGGTTTGATCTCAAATACCCCAGATGGAGATAAACTAGTACCCTTTTTTGTTGAATTTTTAACTAACTTTAATAACTAATTCATTCAAAATTTGAGTTTTCTTAAAATAAAAAAAAAACTAATTCAAAGATAAACCAAATCATATCCCTAAATCAACTCGCCTCCTCTCATCTCTGTCTCTGTCCAACTCGAACCCTTCAACATCATGTTTCCACTAGTTCACTCAAACCCAAAGTCTCTATCGCCACACTGCACCCTTATTTCTTTCTTTCTTTCTTTCTTTAAGAATTTTTTTCTTAACGGGGCGGAAAATTAGTAATTTTTTCGTACCTGCCTCGAATTTCTCTCGCCCTGTATCCGATTCAATCGGGTACAGTGCGGGGGAAGGTATACCCTCCCCAAATCTATCCGTTGCCATTCCTAGTCATAAGGGGGCATCTGACTCAGGTTTGAAAATTTTCATTTCAAATATTCATGGAATAATATTTGTGGATAATACAAGTAGTTGAAGTCATCGGACGTAATGTAATCCTTGAAAGATAATATTCCGCCCCTAATATTGAAAATCTTATATTACCAACACGCTTATTAGAATTTTCAATGAACAACAAATTTGTATTTGATTAGTATTTTCAAGGTTCCACTCGGCCAATTCAGATAGTCACTTGTAACAATAAATGCAAATAATAATAAATTCTCATCGAATGAGGATAGTTCACCAAGATTTCCCGTGAACACTACACAAGTATTGAGACTAGCCGCCGATATTCTAAAAATCGTGACACATAGAAAAACATGAAAATTATAAGCCTCGAATTTAATCACGTTTTAAACATACTAATGCGTGATAAAACGCAAAGTATGCCTAAGAATCAAGCACAAGAGTCGTCTATGCAAGACTTATGCGGGCTTTTTAGAACACAACTGGTCACTTCCTATTAACAAATGGCACCTGAGTTCACGAGCTTAGAAGAAAAAATAGGGCAAGTTGGGGAGCAGAGTGCGCTTAAATATTGTAAAGATCAAGTGTCACTGGTGAGTACCAAATATATACCAAGCACAGAGACTCAAGGTTCTGCTTACGTCATTGGATTACACAAAAAATATATATGCCGCAATTTATAGACAAACTAGAATCTGCATATTGTGTGGTGAAACAATGAGAAACGAGAGGTACAAATTTCCCCACCCAACGAATTCGATCTCCTATGATTTTACATCCTTCAGTACTCCGCCCTTCTCAAGTTCACCAACTATGTCCCTCAGAGCAGGAACCTTCATGGCAAGAGTCCTGTACAATCTAGAGTATCGAGCTCGGGTTCCATCAGCAGTCCGAGCAAGAGCAAGTAAACTTAGAGCCTCGGGGAGTTGTGAGAATACTTCTTTCATTTCCTCCAGGCTCATATTTTCTAAAACAGTTGGTCTTGGAACAACCATCACAATTTCTCCACCTTTAGGTTCCTGGACCCGTGCATCAGCTTTAATGACAAGTTCAGAATTTGAATTGGCTCCGCATTTGATGATGAATGGAGTTGTTGAACCTGTATTGAACTGCAAAACGTTCCACTGCGCCACATCTGTTTCAGTGCCATTTACCATGTCTCCAGAAAATTTACGAGCATCTGCTGTGTCATGAAGCTGGTTGTCCTCTTCAGAAGTTGACTGCATCGCAATGCGAAAATCAAATACATATATCAATGCGAATCTATCAAAAGTTAAGCAAACATTCTTGGAATTAAGACCAGCGTCTTTCTCCAATTATATCGTATTTAGATACATTATTTATCACAAGGACAAGAATGTCCTTCCAGTTTCCCAAACGGAGAAACTTAAAGAGGCAATAAGAGGAGCAAACAACTTCCGTATACCACGGGGTTCTTAATCCCCAACACTTTCTCATCACATAATTTTGTTACTTGGCATTTTTTCAAACGTTGGAACATCAGAGATGACTGCTTTACGATTAGCAGCTCTCAGAGTTGAATGCGATTGCACTTAAGGTTGGAATGTCAACCATCAACTCAGTCCTGAGGCACCATCAAGTTACACGAAACCCCTAGTTGTTTAAACATAACCATAGATCATGGAGAAGAAGGAGAACGTAAAAGTATTAAGAAAGTGTAGGATTAAACTTAAGAAGATTATAGCTTCATTCTATCTTCAAAAATCATAAACATCAGTGCTCCTTACCAATAAGATTGACATGTGGATGATCTCACCTCCATTCACAAAATTTATCATTCTGCCCATCTAACCAATTCCAATAAAGTTGGAGAACTGAAAAACTTATGCTTTAATTTACATGAGAGCAACTGCATACCTCTATGGCATGTCTAGCTTCAGCAATATGCCTCTGTGCACAAGGATGATCAATCTCCAGCAAGGATGGCATCCTTTCAGCAAGTTCATCAAGAGAGGCAAGCATTGATTTCTTCTTACTCGTACTGAGAACATTTGCTGAGCATTGCTTCAATATTTCCTGTTCAAGCATTAAAAATTAAAAAAAACAAAAAAACAAAAAAAAAACAATTATTTTACTTCTTTTCTGGTTCACATAAAACCTGTTTTCCAGCTACAAGTCTAGAATTATGCAGAGGTGAAAACCTTGACTTGCTTCAGCATGGAATCCAAGGAAATTAATGATGCTAGTCTTGCATCCTCTGCAGCAGTAGAAGGATTCCGAATGGGTGAAGCACCATTTTCCAAGTTCAACAATGCAGCATCGCTTCTCATTTGTTGCAAAATCTGATGATCAAAACGAAAGCATAGTTTCAGGGTAAGGGCTTTCTTTGATACTCTAAGATGTACTTGCACAGCTCAGTGATTTATAAGACAAAAGTATGACAACCAAAAAACACTAGTCAATGGCTTTTTTCATTTTTCTTCCCCTACCTTGGACAGACTCACAGACAGGCAGAGAAAGAGGGTGGTAAGATGACATAAAGTACTCAGCAACTTTTCATTTCTACATATTTCCCCTACCCTGGACAGACATGTAAAAAAGAGGATGGACAAGCAAAAGCAAATGCTCTAAGAGCATAAAAACCTGACCTTCATTCTCTTGTGATCCACAGACTCCACAGCTCCACGTAGCTTAGTAACTTGTGCAAAATCTTCAGCCACTTCGGCTGCCAGGGTCCCAGAAATATCCTAATAAACACAAGAATAATGTTAGAGATATTCACGCAAGTGAAAGAGTAGAAAGTAATTTCTCCAGAAGCTTAACACAAAAAAAAAAAAAAAAAAAAA